>PVQA01001738.1:0-16815 GCA_002980515.1 Fusarium burgessii | reverse complement strand
CGCCAACACATGCATTGGTACCCTTCCAGAGGCCACCACAGTCTTTCCCAACAGCAGGGTTCAACTTGGCGAAATCAGCAAGAGAGATCTTGTCATAATTGAGAATGCCTTGACAAGTGGTTGTGGACTGAACAAAGTGGAATTTGTTGCAGTTGGCCACCATGCCTTCCTGGATGGGGCTTGAGGTTTCGATACCATTACCAGAAGTCCCCTTAGTAGGAGAAGGTTTCTGGGAAGCAGTGGGCTTGGCTGTGGACTTGGTAGTGGTAGTAGTTGTCATGCTGGGCGGTGGAACCCGAATAGAGGCAGGCACCGTGCTCTTGGGAACTACAGTGGTAGGCTCATCATCGTTGATAGACCCAGCAACACAGTATGAACAGTTCAAATCGATATTAGGGCATTTGATATCGGAGTTCAACGACTTGAGTGCATCTTCGGTCATACCCCAACTGCTGGCAAAGGTCGAGCATGTCTCGTCGCTGTCAGGAGAGGTTGCAAATGAGCAGTCCACAGCTCGACGAATGGGGATATGAAGAGCGAAGGGCAATTGGCGGAGAAGACTCACAGCCAACAAACTCGGAAGATGCATTTCGTTGACTTGAACGACGGATCACAATGAAGAAGGACTGGATGCAGAGAAGGGGTTGATGGTATTCAGTATCTAGGATTGATCTAGGTAACCTGTCTTTTACTTTTCTCTTCTTCGCCGTCTGGATCAAAAAGTCCCTCAACCTCGTAATTATCGCTTATACTTTTGGTCATTCTTCTATGCATCATTACAACACAGACTTTCCTCTCTGGTCATCGTGATAGACCCCTGTTGGCGGAGTATAATTTTAAGGTTTGTTGGCTCTAATTGTTAAGTTAGTCACAAAAGTTTGACTAGCAGGCATTAGGAAGCTTGTTAGTCAGTCCGGAGTTTTTATTCTGGTTGGCAATTTGTCCCGGGCCAAAGAAGAGTGGCAGGGGTTGACCTGAATAAGGTGATGACAGTCTTGGCACACTCGCTCAGCCGGTTCATACCGCTAAACGGCCTCGCGTGGCGAGCTAAATTCCAGGGGTTCAGAGTATCGAACCCCTGTCAAGATCTGCTACAGGGACCACATCTTTGACAAACACTGTCAACCAACAACTACCAAGCCGGCAACTCGGCGATACAGGTACCCCAATCACAGTGGATCAAATACATGTGCTGCTCATGTGCACCGATGGTCGCAATCACTTCACTACAAGAACCCGCCCGGGCTCTTGCAGACTCTTCAGTCACCGATTGCTTCTACATCCTCATTTCCACCATACTGTAACGTAACAAGTAGAAGAAATAATCTCTCGTGGTATGCTGCTCTGACTCATTCTTGTTAGAAGAAGTTGTTGGCCAACAATTGAGAGTCAGGTGAGTATCTGGGAACTGAGGCTGAGCTAATTCAATGAGAGAAGGTTTCAAGAAGTTGTCGGGCCATGTATTTCTCAACCTTTCAGAAGACCTCGTCTATAAGAGGTAACTAGCCTACAGCTTCAAACTGCCCATCACATCAACTACTATCATATACACTTTAGTCACTCGTTCTTTCTGTGTCACTCATTCGTTCACTATCATTTCCTACTATTTGTTCTTTCTTGGACAAATTCTACTAGTAATTCAGAGACAATATATGAGATAATTATTCTATGCTTTTAAGTCATCGTGACTTCTCTTATCTTCAGTCCATTCAGAGTACATAAAAGTATAATATCAATTCAAAATCCTAGCTCAGTTAATGATCTTTTTGATACTATTCGAATACAACTTGGTATTGGGAGCTGATATATTTTGATGGACTTATATGTATTCTGCCCTCGCCATCTTACCAATCAAACTCCAATAAAGAACCCTTGTTCTGGCTACATTTGTTGAGCTGGTTGTCGCTTATTAAATCTCCCCGTCTCAGCAATAAAGTACTGGCCATGACTAAAAACCCCGATGCTGACGCGGGTGATTCTTGCACCGAATGCCTCGAAAAGGCAGATTGAGATAAACATTACGGAAGTATGAAAGATGGCGCATAATCGGCCCGATTCGGAAAAGAGTGTCATCTATCGGACTGCTTTGTTGATCCGACGGGATTTCCGGTTGTCAGCATAACCTATAATGATGACATAAGAATATCAACCTAACGTTAATGTTAGTGAAGACTTTGAGAATATAAACCTCACTTGAATATCGTTCCTTACATTAAAAAAAATAGATCAAAGTCTTAAACCTGATTAACCCCCATCATTTCTTGTCGATTCTATAATAAACCAAGCTTTCCCCAAACAACATCATGTCTGAGTACGGTGCATCCCCATTACTCTCTGGCGGATTGAAGTTCTTCTCTATATTCTCCATGGTCGTCGGCACTGTCGATGTCATAGGAGGCCACAAGCTTCTCATTCCAGCGGCCGAGAGGTCCCAACTTTCAAAGACCACGCTTTCCATTGTCGACAACCAGCTTAGATTTCTTGGAGCAACATGGGCAGGATACGGTACCCTGCTATGGTGGGCCACAAATGATCTTCGGACAAGACAAGTTCCTCTTGCGCTGCTAGGAGCCATCATGGTCTTTGCAGGCATTGGTCGCTTAACCTCTGGCTTGAGCCTGGGCTGGGGTGCACCATGGCTCAAGGTTGCCACGGGCGTAGAACTTGTGATTCCACCTTTGATCTATCTATTCAGCTTCTAAAGTGGAACGAAAAGTCCTTTACGGAGACGGTAGCTTTGAATGTCTACGGAAGATCGATTCTCTCCTTTCTTTCGCTGGCACAACTCTGAATAATGCCAGTTCAACGTCCGAATTGAGCGATGATTGGGCGCACAAGTCACCACCATTGCATGATATCAATACTGATTGCTATGGTTGGTTCTATTTTTAGAAGGAGATAGGCTGGTCACTAATTAGCTCTCAACTCAATGAACCTCTATAATAGACACCTACACTACGATTTCATCAAAAAGCATGAGAAGAGAATCCAAGTCTCAACAGATAATGGCTGTGACACGGGAAGACGGAATCGTCTAAATTTATTTCCAAGTTTAACATCAAACACAATATATTACTCAGAATACCAACTTAAGATAACATAGTTACCACAGAGAAAATGGAGGTCATTTCTATAATTACGTTACATAGAGGAAAATTATCTCATCTCCTTTATTTCTTCGAGTTATAACAGGTAGGTAATAGTAGATTCAATAAAATGTCAAGGTTCAGACAAAAGGTTTTCTATATCAACCTACCTTTCATAAGAGTAATATAGAATAACAATAAGCATTTGTAGGTAGATTAACCTCAATTAAATTGTATACTTAAGATTATCAGACAATTAATTGAAGTTAAACTAAACGATTGCGCCGAGGCTGTAATGAGATGCACGTTTTCTCCCTGGGCCTGTTGGCCTAACACTGGCTTGCCAACAACGAACAGCATATGCTGGTAGAACGGCACATTTTTTTCACAACCGGTCTCATTCTTAATCATGTTCAGAGAAAGAGGCAATGATAAGCGAGTTAAGTGGTTGACAAGCCTTCAGCTACAGATGATCGGCATTGCAGCCAAGTGCCTGCTGCCTAAACGCAACGTGGCCCTGAACGGTCTACAAAATTTATATAAATAGAAAGTATTTCCTATTCCCAAGGACATATCTTCACAACGAACCCCGCGAGACCTTCCGCTCCGCAAAGTTTGCGTGCTTACCCAAAGGCCCCAAGACTTGTGTGACACATAACCGAGACTCCCACGAATATTGAGGAGTAGAGCAAAAAGCCATCCTAACACAGAAGAGCACCACCTGTTTGAAAGGAAACGGGTACGCTTGGTCAGGCGGCTCTACCTTTTTCGACTGCGATTATATTCGCAACCACATGTGTGGATTTTCTCGTCATCTTGGAGAACACTCTACCGAAGCGATGCCAGACCAGAATACAGAGCTTCCTCGCCTGAAGTGCACCTCTACACGCAAGCCTGATACTGTGGGGGCTCGCGGATATGAATTTTTTGTATATGGTACTGAGTTGGCTGGAAAATATGGCAAGGTCGCATTGAATGACGAGGAAACTAAGGAGATTGTTGCAGCTATTAAGCATTCGTCTTCCTTGGAAGAACTCTTAGCGAGATTTGGACATAGTGCTGTGGAAGAAGGAGTGATCCAGGACGAGGAAGATTGATAGAAAAACAAAAGTCTTTTTGAGATAAGGAGAATTTCGGTGAGGCTTATGGATTTCTCCTTGCTAGAGCCAGCTAAACACATGTATTTACAATTTAATAGCTCTTTTTAAATAACAGTTACCGGAGGACATTCATGGTTTCCAAAAACAGTAAAACCTCCCATGAGGCCTCTGTAATCTAGCCTATCTTTTACTTGTGCCCGCTTGTGATCCAGCCTCAGCTTGCGTGCTCCAGGTCTGAGACTGATTCTCAGTTGAGTGGTTCTGAGTCTGCAAGTCCTGCTGATCTGTAGTCACGACTCTGAAGCCCCTCCACGGCTCATCTTTGTCACTCTGTCGTAGCCATGTCAACAGTGGAAACGCATTGTCTGTATTGCTGTTAGTTATAGCCTAGCAAGCATCGAGGCAGTCTCACTTTGTTCTTTAACTCCACTGCCCTGAGGATTTTGTGCTGCGGCGGGATTTGACGGAGCTTTGCTGTAAGAAGAGGTGGTAGACTGCAAGGTCATGTTTGTGGTTTGTGTTAGAGTTCGAATATCAGAAGGGTATGTGAACAAATCCAGTGTGTCAACTAGAAAAAAAGGGCAGGCCTATCCGGACTTTATAGTCAAAACGGCTTACGTTGGTATTGACGATACGTTTTATTATTTACTCTCTTTACTGCTGTATCTTTCATCAATAAGCTGCCTCTACGTTAACACATCAACTTCGCCTTTTAAAATACTCCTAAAACTTGAAATGCTAATCTCGATCAAGGGCCATTTTTTGTATTGGACATTTTCTTCAATCCCCTTGCGCAATCAAGAGAATGAGATTGTCTCTTGTTTCATATTAAGCGACTACCAGGGCCAGTTTTCTGAGTGGTTCAATTCCGTTCGTTCCAAAACCAGGGCCATTTCGCAGACTGGTTAAACCTATGGGAATGTCTCTGATTATTCGAAATCCGTGAAATATGATGAGGCCACTGGAGGGCCAGTTTTCTGATTAGTGAGGGGATGATGCTAGGACAGGGATCTGCCGACCTGCAGTAGATGCAGTGGGGAAGCCTTGTATTCCGAGGAGGGCCAATGAAGTAAATGGCCCTTATGCAACTATCCAAACCAACACGTAGCGCCTCGCTGAGAGCCTTACCTGCTTCAGCCACATGTCAGATCTACGTACTTCTCATGTTCAACGAATCACAAAATTGGCCCTGACCCCAGCCACGAATGACGTTTGGAAAGGTTGCTCAGCTGCCTATTCATCATACTTCAATCGGGCACTCGCCCATTTTTCCAAAGTCTGTGCTACTCATATCACCATTCTCAGTTGTCTTGAAGCCAGCTGGCTCAACCACGACAGCCCGATGGTCAATACCGGGACGCTGATCGGCGCTTTGTCTCTCTGATGCTCGTCTGCCCAGCAGACACTTGAGTTCTTAACCATTAAGGTCCATCTCGTGGGAGTGTCGGCGCCGAGCTTAAGCTTGGCGCTTCTCCCATTCAAGAAGACCAAAATGATCATCACTTAGAACCTTGGACGGGCGGCATCGACGAGCCTCAATGGCCATTCGATTTCGGATGGGAAACTGAACTCCAGCTTTTGTCTAGTGTTGAGAGCAATGACTTCCTGGGCTTTCCGGACTTCAATGAGTATAACGACTGCTGTGTCGAAGCGCTGGACACAGGCCTCACAACTTCAGCCAACAACATTGATTGCATGGGTTTATCATTTAAGCAACGATCAGCCGTCATTGAACCTCAAGCCGCTCTCAACACTATACAAGAAGCTTCAAACTTGTCTCAGAACGATCTACATTCTTTAGCTGATCAGCATTCGGTGTTTTGGCAACAGCCAGAACCAACTCCTCCCTCGTGCATTTCATCTCCCAGCAGCAATGCTCCTACGTCCAACTCTCCAGCATCCAGTGGGTACAAGAAGAGGTTCTCTCAATCTTCCACCTCTAACCCTACGTTCAATTCGGCTCAGCTCAGGTGCGACTTCTGTGCAGAGCCTTGCAAGGACGTGGACTCTCTCTTGTAAGCACTAACACTACCTATCCTTCCCATCACTCTGACAATCAATAGTGCCCACATTGTACCGTCTCATGTTGCTTCAAGTCCTTTCCATTGTGGCAGAACAACCTGCAAAAAGACCTTCAAGGAAGAAAGGTCATTGATGCGACATCTGGTTGAGTTACATCTAGGCGCTGCGTACGTCTGTCGTTGTGGCATACAGTACGGAAGAAAAGACAAGCATTGCAAACACTTCGAGAGTAATAGCTGCACTGGCCACGGTCTTTATCGATGCCCGTGTGGCCATGAAGTTCGTCAACTTAATACGCACAAGGGCCACATCGACAAGTGTGGTAGAAAGAGGAGGGGAAGGCCACCAAAACAATCGTTATGATCAATGGAAGAATCTGAAATCCTGGAACAAGACCTATACGTTCAGTTGTTACATGGAAGGCAATGTCGCCAGCACAACTCGGGTCAGTTGTGTGATCGCTTGTATCAAAAATAGTACTTGGTACAGGGAGGCCTCTTGAGCGCTTGCACTTCATGTTTCACGTCCCTAAGACTTGAGTTCTCCTTGAGAGTCGTGCAGATGTTCGCTCATACTTGTGAACTTTGTTCGATGATCCTATGGTCCTACACCATTCATTTCTTTCTTTCCTCTTTGGGTTATTCATTTGTAATAGTGCCGCCTACGCGTGGCATGAAAATCGGAGTAAGTCAATATTTAGCCTGGTGTGAGAGGAGTGCTATTTTTGCTGCGAGAGGCTTCTTGGAGAGAGAAAGGTCAGTGGAAATATCGGTGTAGTGTTTGTTCTCCTATGGGAGAAAGCAAAGAGAAATATTTATGCAGAAAGCTTGTTGTAACACAGAGTTTTCAAGAATAGAGAGATTCAACATTCTCTCGATTGGCATTGCGTTTCAAGAAACGTGGCGAAGGAGAAAGGCTATAGTTATTTCAAATATAAAGAGTGATTTTTACTTTCTTTAATTTTTCTTTACTATAGCTATATCTAACATTATAACATATATAACGACCTCTATTTAAGTAAAAGAAAATAAAGTTATAATTGATTTGAAATTAAATGCGTTGCTATCTCAAGATAGTCCTTAACCTGCAACTAACTATGCAATAGTTGTAATTTATCCTAATTGTAAAAGCCACTCGGCTACTTGTCCTCTAATATCAAGTCGCATTTGAATTTTATAGATCTTTCTGGTATTTTTAATAAGTATAGGCAAAGTTGACTGAGTATGGTGAAGAATATCTAATCGATGGTTTTTGCTTTCCACCCAAAGGAACAGGTCTTATGGTTGGGAATGCCGAGAGTACAGAGTGGATTCCAGAAAAAAGTTTACTGTAAGTCATCGAGGCCAGCATTTTCTGCTGATTTTTTAACAGGTTAAATCTTATATAAGTCCTGGTATTGGTATTTTAATGCATACAACCAAACACTATCTCAACCAAGCTCTGTGCCATGATCTAACATAATAAAGAGTTCTAAATAGTGTTCATCACTGAGTAACATAAGTTCAGCATATTCGTCGGAGACGTGCGGCTCCTGGGCTGAACGCAGCTCTCCTTTGTCATTATAGAAAATAGAGGAGGATAGCGGACCTGAAGGCGATTTCGTCATCGGTGAGATCAGGTTCGCCGCCTCTCTGATGGGCTCCATGTCCGTAGGACTCGAAGACATTCCTGAGTCTTTTACTTCAGGTTCTTTATGTCTCTTCTTCCAGCGTCTTTCTAACTGCCGTGTTCGTTTTGCTTCTCTCTTGTAATCTGCATTTCTGGTTTTATCTGGGTTCTCAGGTTAGTCATCTGGAATGACCAGACATCCCAACAGACTTACGTGGCAAGCTTTGAGAAAAGTCGTTCGAATCAGAGCAATCCTCTTCAGCCTGGGTAACACTCTCAGGTCTATTGGTCTCATATACTATGACTGCAGCTCCGCGGCATTGCGCTGTGAACCAAGTCCGGGCCCTTAAGCGGTACGTGCATCGTTTGCGATACTTTTTTAGTTTCCCCGAAACTCCATCGATAATGAAAGCGCGAGCCTCTGATCTCAATTCTCTTACACCAGTATCGGGATCATAGGCAGAATACACATCGGCATGTCTCTCTCTTCTGATCAGATCCCCTATCTCCGTGGTGGAACTATGGATGTATTCATCTTCCAATATCAGGTTAACACTCGTACTATCAGAGTCTTGTTCTGGTAACTGTAGAACATGGCGGGCGGTGCCAGTGGCCGTTTGTTCATATTGCTGGCAAAGTCAGCTTGAGCCATAAATTCAGATTTCTATCTCACCTCCATTACATTCACAGAGTTTCTTTGGTAACTGAAGCGAATGCTGTTGTCGACGGTTGACTGTGAGGTTGCAGGTTTGTTAGGTGCCGGGCTGCTGACAGGGAACCCCCTACAGCACAATACTGCCTAAGTTGATATCGCAGCATTCTTGTAATTTCCATTTCTGGTGGATCAAGGGCCAATTATCTGATTGGAGCATCGTGACGTACAGGTCAGCACCTCAAGTCTTGGCTCCGCAGTGTACAGCCGGATTGCAGATTCTACCAATGAAATAAATGGCCCTCATTCAGTTATCCGAGCCAATCTGCAGTCTGTCAGACGAGTCTTAGATAACCAACGAACCAAAGAATCGCCATATGTCGCTGGTGTAAGCTGAAGTTACAGTACACATCTCATGCTCCAGCTCCTGAATTCAGCATAAGAACCCTTCCTTGCCGCTGCGAATTCATTGTGATCTTCAGACAACCACCCACTCTCCGCCTCCCTTCATCAATACACTACTACTATACTTCATTCTCTGCCTTGTGGAAGGATACTACATATTATTTGCCAGAAAACCCACCAAGAAGCCGAATCTTTTGCCTGCACTTGAACCTTTGAACCGCCCAATCCTCTTCACGACCACCATGGCTAACTTTAAGTTTCGACTACGCATTACCCTGAGGTGTATCGACTGTGGAAATGCTGCAAATCCACAGTTGAAAAACACTGAATTACAACGAGTATAAGAAAGAATTTGCACTATTTTCCGGTGTCTCAATTGAGGAGATAGAGTCAAATAATCCTATTCTGGAACCGGGTCCCTTTGTCAAACTCTTTCAGGAACCGCGTGGGGATTCACCACCTTGCCGTCAGTTACCGCAAGTGGTGAATCCCCAGAACCTGAACGCTACTTCATCTTTACAGTCCAAACACCTTCAGAAACCATACGGTGATTCGAAATCACCTTACAATGAGCTACTGCAAGTGGTCAATCCCCGTAGCCTGAACGGTGTTTCTTTTTCACAACACGATCCAAGTATTGCTCTTATGAGTCCACTTGATAAAACTACACATCATTATCTTCTATGCCAGCGATATTCAGAATCATCACTATATTTAGCATCGACCTTTCCAAGTAGTAGTACTGCCATTCCTCATCCTCCAGCACCTCCTACGTACGACAAAAATCTCGCAAACATATCTTCTCCTTCTCCCCCTCCTTCGCTCATCCCTCCTTCACATACATCTCAGCTCTGTTGCGACTTTTGCAAACAGCCTAATCAGAATGTCAAAATCCTCTGGTAAGTGGCACAGAATAGTCTTCTGGCCTCGGCTGACACATGACAGCAAACATATCAAGGCATTCCATTGGGCATCAGGACCTCTACTCTGTGGAAGAGAATCCTGCAGATCTGTGACTTGTAAAACAGAAAGGTCTCTGGAGCGCCATCTGATCGACAAACATCTGGTCGCCGTGTATGTCTGTCGCTGTGGACGTGTTGATCGAAAAGACAAGCATCGGGATCATCTGCGGAAGAACAGATGCAGTGGTCAGGGTGCCTATCAGTGTTGCTGTGGACATGTCACTTACGAGATAACTCAGCATAGCGATCACATTAAGGAATGTGGGAGGAGAAAGAGAGGAAGACCTAGAAATTTGAACTATAGTAGATAGCAAATACTTTGCCTTTATTCTTGTCCTTTCATTCCACCCTTAAGCTGATGGCAAGTTGCAATTTAGATAAATCAATGTGATAGTTACTTTAACATCAAGAAGACTAAATAGAGGTTAAATTTTGGTGATGAAGATTGCCATATCTATCTATAATATCTATATCCTATCGCATTGGGTTACACAGGCTAGCTGGATAAAGGGCATCGTCATTTTGGTAATATCAACTAGGGCCATTCTTTGTGTTAGTTAACTCTTCAAGACTGCTTCAAATATCAGTTCATGGAGTGCCTTGATGTTGCACATAAGTCAGAGCTTTGTAACCAGTTTCGTGACTGGTTGAACGAGATATGATTTCTCTAGGCCATTTTTATGATTAGTTAATCTTTTGAGGATGGTGAATCGATATGAGGCAGTCCAAGGGTTAACTTTCTGATTAGTACGTCAGTGAAAGGGCAAGTTGCGTTGAAACAGCATTATGCCTTGAGGTTGACGAATGAAATAAGTGGCACCCTTATTCAACTATCCAAACTAACAGGTCTCATTCCGGAAAAGTCTCACCGATTTCAGCCCCAGGTCAGATATACGTACCGCTCATGCTCAACAAACAGATCATAGAATTGGCCCTGTATCTAAGCCACGTATTACTGTTGGGGCAACAGTTTTCAGCTGGCAGTACTTGAATCAAGAATTTAAAACATCTTGCGTCGTTGAAACTCACAAGGGCTCATCAACCGCCATATTCGATATGCAATGGGAGCCTGGAGCCTGGAGCCTGGCTGGGGTTTTCAGCCGTCTCGTGATAAGCCAGCCACATTAACAAGGGTTAGAATGCACCCAGCCAGCATATTGGAAGCTGCATATCCAAAGTAGCTAGTAGCTATGCTATTGGTATAGAAAAACTACTTGTGCATGAACTTTCAGCTTGTTCACACTCCACCTAATAGATACGTGAGTCTAGCCAGCCAGAGACTCCGCCACTGTTTATTTTGATAGGCTGTACTTCATCAATGGCTGAATTATCGACTCACCCATCAGCCGACTTTCACTGTTGGTTAGTGCCACTGCATCAAGGCCTAATCGCTGTGATGGCTCTCCGGCGCTGAGACATGATGAGTCTGCCTTGTCATAGCCAAAGCAACGTAAGGGCGACACCTAACTACTGGTCAGAGAGCGAGTAACAATTCAAGGAATTGAAAACTTGGGATCAATCGTCTATTAACTATGTTATTTTCTTGCCAGAATATATCTAAAAGATTAGGGCGTGCAAAAGATTCTAGTCTCTGCTAACAAGCCAGGCTGTGCTAAGAGCATCAGCCAACATCTAGCTCAGTCAGAGGTGCAGGTTCACCGGGCAGTGTAAAACGGCTTTTCCAATTAATGCCCAATCTGGTTTGCTTTTTAGCTGCAATGCCTCGCTAAGGTAGATACATAATCCCGTGGGTTGTGACAGGGGTGTAAGGAAATGGCGCGGCAGATTTTTGTGCTGGGCTATGGAAGTACCGTTCCGGAAATGTACATTGGCAGTCAGCCGCTCCAGGCCAGCCCCAATGGCTGCCACTTATTAGCCAGTTTATGGGCATGGCATCTCAATCTTTCTTGTCTATTGTTTGGTTGTTGAATAACATCTTCTGGATACCTAACACTCTGCGCACATCAACGATCATGTCGAGGAAGAACGTCATTGTTATTGGGATGACACAGAATGGGAAGAGCTCCTTTGTTCAACAGATCTTGGCATATGCCAACGAGGGAGAGATGGCACGCCAAGTGGCTATTGGTCAAGGCAACATTGCTGAGACCCAAACGTGCTCTCAATACATGGTTGACGTTCCCCTGAAAACTCACAAGCTGCGGCAAATTGAAGGCCCTGAAGATATGTCGGAGAGCAACGGTACTTACGTCACCCCTCTCCTTGACTTCGACATGGACGACGCCGATGAATTCAAGTTTGCCCATGATATAGACGAGTCTGGAGAGGTCCTGCCCCTGCGGCTAATTGATACACCTGGACTGAGTGACTCGGGAAACACCAAAGCCTCAAACTCGGGATTGCGCGTCATTGATGAGCGTCACAAACTCAGGATCCTCCTTACTCTCCAGGAAGTTCAAGAAGTCCATTCTATCTGTATAGTCGTCCGGCGCGACACTAACTATGGTGGCGACTTTCAAGATCTGGTGAAAAGGATGGTTTCCTTGTTGAGCTTCTCAGTTCGATCTACAGCGTGGAATCTACAATACCACATCATTCATACCAACATTGATGTCGAAGATCGAGCTTCCGATCTGTGCCGAGCTCGGCAGCAAGAGTTTGATAAATTTGGCCCAGCTGGTGCCATTCATCACTTTGTCGACAATACGCCAGATGCCGACTTTCCGCTAGATGTCTACTTTGCGAATCACTCCCTATCTCTGTTATTCAAGGCCCTAGCAACTACGACACCGGTCAATTTCTCGGCTTTGCATTATGCCAAGTCTTCTGAGCATGTGTGCAATGACCAAGCATTGGCAAACGCAGTACAACGTGCCAAAGACCACGTTACTATGGAAATCCAAGATTGCCGTGAACGAATCACAGCATTGAAAAGGGAGGTTGCACGCTGCAAATCGAGTGCTGCTCTCAATTTCAAACGTGTCGATGAGTACAAAGCCAAGATCAAAGAAATCGATTGTGATACGCACAGCGAGATTGATGGAGGCCGGGAGGAAGGCTGGACTGAGACGAACATGGCTGGAGGAGGTGCACGGCTATTCTCTTTCACTACTACAGTTCCCATTGAGCATGTTGAAAAGTCTCATGACGGAGATGGCGACTGGCAAGGCGAAAATAAGACTGCGAATACGTACCAGATCACATTGCAACCCCACTGGTTCCACAAAGCCTACGGCAAAGTCACACTCTTTGCCAAGAAGAAGGTCAAGCACAAAGCCAAGATAGAGTCTCTAAACTCTCAGATGAATCCTTTACAGAAAAGGTGGCAGGAAAACATGGTGGGGGCCATAGAAGCAGCCTCGAAAATTTCGAGATTAGAGACTCAGATCAGTGACAAGGAGAGGGCTATCGAAACTCTCTCCTCTGATTCTGTTGTGATAAAACAATCAGGACGTTCAATTCCATTGTCCAGTCACCAGAAATTGGTCAAGTACTTTACTGTCGATAGTCCAATCGCAGTCGCCATTGGATACCAGCTTCATGCCAAAGTTCCTTGGAATATGTCTCCATTGAACAAATTGCAGAGAGACCATTTGAAAGCCACGATGGATACAAAAATCGCCATGGCAGATTCGATAATATCCAACCACAAGTCTGCTCTTGTATTTCTGGCGGTGAAGCTCAGCATCGCCAGAGGAGTCAAGGATGTCATGGCTCAGTTGAAGGATCCGCCACTTGGTGCCGCGAAGTTACAATCAGCCATGTTGCTACTCAACATGTGGAAGACCAAGTCTGAAAATGCGGGAGTCGCCGGCCTATCGGAACTGATGAGCAAGATGGATGGCCTCAAAGCGTACCGTGGCTCATGGCTTTTGCCCACGCCTGTGAATGAAGAACTGATGCAACAGATGAGGGAGTTCAGCGACAGTGTGGAGGCTCTTGAACATGATCTTCTCAAAAGGAATAGCTCGACATTCAGAGCACTTCAAAAGACAATTTGGGAGCACGAAGCTGCTCAAGTGGCGAGGGACTACCTGAACCCAGATGACGGGTTGCCAGTCGGCGCCTTTGCAACTCTGAATAGGGCAGCAGCAAAAGGTGATGATGAACCATATCTCACTGTGTTTTCTGAGCTCAAAGACATCGTAGAGTTGGAAGGAATTGCACTTGATGATTAATCCCTTGCATGTATTAAGGGTATAAAGACCACAAAGGGAATGTTTGCGGGATACACTATGGGGGAAAGATTGGATGATCGGGCTGTTACGATGAGTAGTGTGCTTTCTCTATACGTTGATATAAAATAAAGGAAGTGACTTGACTAAATTAAACAAAGAAAGCTAGTCTTTAACTAATAGGTCTGCCTAATAAATGCAGTACTACGGGTAGTTAAACCATCTCTGCTCCGCCGTTTCTAGGGAGTTTTTTCGCGATACACGCTACAGCAACTTCGAAAGCAGCAGCAAGGGCCGGCTCCTGCTCTGCGACAAAATCCAATACTTCAGTAGATCCCAGCTTTTCTATAGACTTTTCGTATCTTTTCATCGCCGATGGGGTAAAGCCTTCGCTCAAGAGGACCTCTTCTTCCCGAAGAAATCGGATGAGCTTTTCGGTATGAGCAAGCCATTCGGTCAGCTGCATCAATCGCGGACTTTCTTCGCCGAGGTCTCCCATCTGATCTATAAGCGATGTCTCGCTGGCAATGATCTTTGCAGTATCTGTGATGCTTCCCAATAGGTCATCTCGTTCCTGCATCGCCTGCATGATCTTATCGGCATAGTGCACTGAGCTCTTGGTGTAGGAACGAGCTGTAAACTTGGGGGTTTTTAGCCATTTGGACTTGTATTTCCCTCTCCAAGTCTTGTCTACTTCAGAGGCATCTCGCCTCGACAGCCAAGTCGTGTCATCACTGTCTGGTGCGTTGACCCAGAACGGGAAAGGGTCCTCTTTGATCTCGAAGCAGTTCTCATGTCCCGAGAAGGTGGCAAACTTCCAAAGCTTTGATGGCGTACTGATGACGGTGGTTGGCGAGTAGGTGTTTAGATCGAACTGGACATCTGAATCCCAGACGGCCAATTGTTTTTCAAGTTCCTCAACGCGGTTCTCCCATCCCAGTAGGTTCTTCTTATGTCTCGCAAGGCTTTGATGTGTTACCGTCATGGACTGGAATATCTGCTCCTTCTCGTTCTCCCAGAAACACTGAACGTCATAAAGTTGTCCAGCCACGTGCGCGTCAATATCCATCATCTGAGGGAGCTTCACAAGGCGGATATTTTCTATGGGCAGCTTCCCTTGACTCCTAAGGTAGAGCATGATATCATATACAGTATTGACTGATACATAATCGTGGAAAGCGGTTTCAGATGATGGTTTGCTGTCGATAAAGAAATGGGTAGGATCCGAGTGGAAAATGTCAGCCCACGCTTCGCGGCGCAACTTCATCTTCCTCTCGCGTGAAGAGAGCTTTACCCCTCCGAAAGTGATGGATTCCAGCGCCGACTTTGCGTACTCGGATTTCCAGTCTTTGAATTTATAATTGGTGTTGATGACGGCAATGCTGCCGAAGAGATTGGGCATACAGCGCTGGTAGTGGTGATACCATTTCTGCAAGCTGTCGTTGAACGAGCTGCCCGACTTGATGACGAACATGACGGCACTAATATAGCGCATCTCCAGATCGGTTGACTCAGAGAGCGCACTCAGTTTCTTGAGTACCTTTTCGATGTTCTTGGCGTTCATTCCTGGGTTACTGTCGTCAAGACCCGGGGTGTCTAGAAGACGAAGCCTTGCTATGTCTGCCTGAGGATTTCGGCGCCAGACCTGTAGATCCTTTCGTTTCCACAGGCCCAGGCCAAAAATGCTTGGCTCATCATCAGGGGTTTCGAATGGAGTGCATTTGGGACCCTCCACGAGCACAAAATCCGTCATGGGTATGTCAAACTCGTACAGAAAAGGTTCCCTGGTGACATCTTTGGGGAGAACATTGAGAGTGATTCTCAGCCAAGGCGTGTTTTCGCAGAAAGTGGCGTAGGACTGATAATTGTAGCTGAGTGGTGATGGCTAGAAGCTGCTTGGGGTCTGTATAAAGGAACACCTGCTTCGGCACTGCTCAAATAAGCTTCCAACATCGATCAAAGGACCATAAATTCACTTTAATTATTTTCATCTTTTGTATCATCCTTCATGCTCATAAACACAATGCCTGATGATACCAAGCCGTGTCCGCCGACAGACACAGCCTCACAGCCAGACATCCCGCCCCCTTACGATGAGCCATCTGCCATCAATGTCATTGTTACTGGCGAGTGTCAACAGGGTAAAAGCACTCTGATCCAGCAACTGTCTCAATATTCGGGTGCTCCCGACCTGTCCATCGGTATTGGCGATGGCAACAAGGCTTGCACCATGGAAGTCGGCAATTACAACTTGTCAATCAAGCTCCGCACTTTCAAGCTTATCGACAATTCAGGTCGAGAGATTGAGAGAAAAGATTATTCTGAGCTCGTAGAACTTGAAGATGACAAAGTCAAAGTCGTGCAAGTGAGCGGTGTCGATAGTCCAACTATCCGGTTCCGCTTCATCGATACACCCGGTCTCAACGACACCCACGGAGACAACTTTGCCATTATGAGTCGAATTCTGGGCCGCGCTGCTGACCTGGGTCATGTTAATGCCCTGGTTTATGTGCGCAGTGTTGAAAATCATTTTGGCTCATCCTTCAAGAGCTTCTTCAGATACATTCAGCGATCCATGCCCAACATTTGCAGCGGCCTCATTGTGGTTCATTCCTGCTTCACTGTGGACAAGGTGCGGGAGTTTCTTGAAGAGAATCAAAGTCTAGAGGACATCCGACGCCAGGCTTTCGAGGCAGCCACTCAGCTGGAGCTGGAGCACTTTTTCATGGACAACTCCCCAGACCCCTCTTCTCCATTTGCCATTGTTCAGTCCCTGAACGAGATCTATCGCTTCCTCCAGCATCTCGCTTCCCAGAAACCTCTTCCCGTGAAGAATATGAACCT
>PVQA01001737.1:0-14401 GCA_002980515.1 Fusarium burgessii | reverse complement strand
AAAAGAGAGTTATAAGCAATTTAGACTTATAGATATTAAGTATTATATTGAGAAAAGATATAATAAAGATTGTAATAAAAGAACAATTAAGGAAATCCTTAATAAGCTATAAATTTAGGAAATAAGCTGCATTTAGAGAGTTTATATATTACAATTAGAAAGTCACGCTTAGGTTATAAGTTAAAGGGTTATATCAGGCAGGCCGGTAAACTTCTTAATTCCAATAAAAAAAAGCCCGCAGGCAGGATAAATACGGCAACCAGCGCCTATAACTACCGAACTGCAAAATAAAGAAAAGCGCCTCGCCTAAGTAAGATAAAGGTCACCTGCAGAAGGGAAGGAGCTATTCTTAATACTAGCTAAAACCACCTTTATAGCAGTATAGCGCTTACCCTTCTTTTATTCTATAGCTATTAATAAGGCTTAAAATAATAAATCGAAGTATAAATCTTACCTTATTATTAATAAGAGCCTTATTACGCTAAATATAGTCTAAAAAAAATAAAGCTATAGGGAGAGCAGTAAGAAGACTAAATGTAACTTATATTAGTAAAAGGAAACTTAAATATAAAGAATAAGGCTTTATATATTATGCGGTAAGAACTACTAGTATTGCAATGCTTATAATAGTTATGCCTATTGTATTTAATGTAAATACTATTGCTAGCGCTTGCAAGAGCGCTAGCGAGATAAGCCCGGTAAGGAGGAACCTATATAGTATTAGGGCTATTAATAAAATATTAAAATGAGGTATAAATCTAAAGAATAAAGTGCTATATATATAGCAGCGGCAGCATTCTTAGTAATTGCAGCCTTTCTCTTATGCTTAAAATAGCAACAGTAAGTACGGGAGGGGCAGTAAGGGGTATAAGACTTACTATATAATAATTAGTAACTTATTCTATTTATTTAAGGCTTAATTATACTTACGAAATATAGGTAGGAGCATTAGAAAGTTTAGACTTACTATTATATCTTATTAGTAAAGCTTAAGCCTTAAGATAAGGTTTTAAGTAAAAAGAGAATATATAGTATAATAAAGATAGTAATAGAGATTTAACAATATATATACGTAAATAGTACTATATAAAGATTAGCAAATAAAGCCTAAAGAGCGCAAACTAAGCTCAATAAAGAGAAGAGAGCCTGCAAGAGAGAGACTACATACCGAAATGTGATAATGATGATGAAGAAAAGAAGAAGAAGAGGAAGAATTCAATTAGAGCAGAATTTTATACCTACGAGCTGCAGGCAACAATAGCAATGAACAATGCCCATTGTGAATCACTGTCAACGCTCGGCCGCCATTGTCACAGCGCCACTTTTCGAGTCAACAATTACGAACAATAAGGGCAAAGCGCAATAGCTAGAAATAATTCAATTAATTCTCCTCAAATGGCTAAATAACCTCTACAATTGCAAGATGCATAATGCATCTATAAAGCATAGATAAACAGAGCATCAAAGTCTTTGCACTCTAGGGGGGTATATTAAACCGATACGGTTAAGTTCGCAGTGCGTTTCTATAAAAAGCACCTTAAATTTAGAAAAGGTAAGGTTACCTAATATAATGCTTCTCAAATAGGAATAGTGCAGTGTATAATCTAAAAATGAGGGGAAACAGGGCATATAGAACTTCATTATCATCAATACAATTAATTACTGGATCATCTACGGTTTAACATTATCCGCATTACGGACTATAATAGCTACTATAAGTCTATTTAAGTCTACCTTTTCTAATAATTTACATCTACTAGCTAGTATTCTAATAATAAGGCTTATATAACTAGGTTAACTATATAGTCCTATAGATCTGCTAGTATGAAAAGGTATGTAGCTTTAATGCCTTCTAAACTGCTAAATTTACTAAGGTAATCTACCTTACAGTAAGATAGAGAATCCTACAATTTGCCGCTAATTGCTAATCTCTCTGCTCTAGCTATAGGAGGTAATTCTCCAACGCCGCTAGGCGCCACAACTCACAATCCAACCGACTTCCGTCCTGACCAAGCATCACCCCACCACCATCACCCATTCGATAACATGACAAGTACCATCATGACCACAATTCTCCCTATCCTACTGTATGCAGTCGTGGTGGTAATTCGACGAATTACAACAAATCTGGCCGTTGCACGGTGCTTGGTTATCCAGGGAGGGGTTGGTTCAATTCCCCCTCCTTTTCTGGATACAAGAATAATATCACATGTGATAAATGAAAGTAAAGCCCATTCTCAGCCGCCAATCTAACAAGAGGCTGCCAATTATGACCTGCGGATAAATATAAATCCCTAGCATGTCACTCAGGGACGCCAAGAGATACACCACGACCAGAAGACGCCTTTCGCTTACACCTTTGTCGAGAACCAAGACACCAACATGACCCTCTGCTACCGCTGTCTGGAGGTGATGCGCAAGGAAGAGCCGATGATACGGATTTCCGGAGAGGACCCTACAGTTGATCATCACAAGACGTTCAGGGCCCTCAGGCAGTCGGCGGAATCGTGCGAGCTCTGCAAGGTCATGCTTGCATCGGCCACGCATGGTCGGTCCCTCGAGACCGAGGCAGATCTGGAGCGAGCATTCAAGGGCCTCAAGCTGCGGGTCGAGGTGGACCACTACCTTTGCGCTCCGTACGCCTCGACCCCGCCATCTTCCAACGACATAAGCGCCTGGGGCCTCCGAGCGTACTGGATGCGGGAAGAGATGTCGACGAGACTAATCCTGCGCAAGGAGCTAAGTAGGTTGTTGCCCGCCCTGGAAAGAAACATCAACTTCCCCAGCCTTCTCTGCCCTCCATGCTGACGACGGATGAAGACAACTCAGACAATACCAGAGAGAGGCCCATCTGGACCAGCTCCCGGCCTGCTGCCGTCGAGGCCCTACTGCCGACCATCTTGACCTGGCTGAAGGAGTGCGACGACACGCACACGTCAGCGTGCTCGCTCGAGCCCGTACCGGGCCTCCCCGTCTTGCCCACCCGCTGCATCGACGTCGGAGAGGCTGACGGGTCCATCGAACCGCGGCTTGCCATCTTGACTGGCTGCCACGCGCGCTACGCGACCCTGAGTCACTGCTGGGGCAAAGGCCAGCTGCCGGCGAGGTTGACGACGAGTTCTTTGGTGCCTCTGTCCAACGCCATCCGCTTGGACACGCTGCCGAGGACGTACAGAGACGCCATCAGCATCACGCGGGCGCTCGGGATCCGATACATCTGGATAGATTCGCTCTGCATCATACAAGGTTAGTTAGCACCGTCCGCCAACTACCTTTTTTAGAGATCGGTGCTAAATAAAGCCCTGCGTTCCCTGCAGACGACGCCGATGACTGGGAGAGAGAGTCGGCCAACATGGCTTCCATATACCGATACGCCTACCTGAACCTGGCCGCGACGTCGGCGCTCGACAGTGACGGAGGGTGCATGCACCCATCCAGGCCCACGACGAGCTTCCAGATCGAGCCGCAGGCTCGATGGTCCAGCACCGGCCCCGGTAGATTCGGGCCAGCGGTCCCCACGGAGCCGGCGACGCCTGCCCTCGTCCGGCCATCGGGCTCGGCGAGGGATCTGGAAAAGGCCGCGCTGAACACCAGAGCGTGGGTGCTCCAGGAGGTGTGTCTCTCTCGCCGGACCATCCACTTCGCCCAAGACCAGATGTACTGGTTTTGCGCCGAACGTGAGGCGTCCGAGGACGGCACCCACGTCCACAGGCCACACTTTGGGGTGCGTCGCGCGCCGCTGCTTGGACCACCGCACTGGCTCGTCGGCCAGAGTGACCGGCTCACCCGCGGGTCCGTGTACACCATGTGGTGGACTCTTGTCGAGGACTACTCCACGCGCGCCCTGACCCACGCCAGCGACAAGATGGCGGCGCTGGCCGGCTTGACTCAGTTCTTCCACGAGAGGTTGAGTGGGGACGAGCCGGTGGCCGGGATGTGGAAGGCCGAACTCGTCGACAGTCTCTGCTGGACTTGCGTTCCGTTCCGTGGGGGGTCCGGGGGTTCCGGCAGAGAGTCCCCGTCCTCGTCCCCCGGCCCGCCGTCGTGGTCCTGGGTCTCCATCGACGGCCCCATCAAAAGGAACTGCTGTAGGATGCCCAACGAACTGCCCAGCACAAGGACCGAAAAGGAGCTTACCATTGAGTCCGTCGACGTCACCTGGTCCGGCCGCCCGCTGACCTCGTCTATCCAAAGCGGTCGACTAGTCGCGCGAGGCCTACTAGTAGAACTAGACTTCCGCCTAGAAGAGGGCCACCCGCACCACTGCGCTGCTTCCATGGAAAACTGGAGCCAGATGATACTCTTCCAAGGCGAATCCCGCGTCGTCGGCCGCTTCAAGTTCGACCGACACGCCAACGTATCGCAGGGCGCCGTGCGGTGCCTCGCCGTGAGGATAAAGCAAATCACGCTAAACTTTTGTCCGCCGCAAGATTCCGTCTACTTGTGGTTCCACGTTTTGATCTTGGAGCCGACCGGCCGAGAGGATGGCGAGTTTCGTCGCATCGGAGCCGGCAAGGTCTGGGCAGACTCGGGCGTCTTTGACCAGGTCCAACCGCAGGCCGTACAGATCGTCTGACCGGACCTGTCTTATCAGTCCGCTCGGCCGTGGAAGTGATCAAGAGGCCTCGGCAGCAATCCCGTCAATGCACTATCCGTCAGATATACAACCGCACCAGGTGCCTCCGGAAAAGAGGCTATTCTATTAGAGTCATGTGGGTGCCAGCCAAGGCAGCAGCGAGGGAGCTATTAAAGCAGAGTACATAGTAGAGACACCGTCTTACCAAGCAATTTGTAGTTGGAAGACAACAACAGGAAAAGACAGCTTGGGACGCCGCACTGTAGATGCGATCCTCAGCCTTCCCTGTTAGAGCGGAGGCAGCTCTCAAAATATTGGGCTTGAAGACCTCAGAAACAAGGTCGTTTATGTGAAATCTTTCACAGCAACTTAAAAGGATATGCTGAGCTCTGCCATACGCGTAACTGGCACCGCGGCGAATGATTGGGCTATCACCAAAAAGCCCAGTCAGGAGCGATATTCCACTGGCCTATGAGAGATCAAAGAAGGCAAGCGTATTAGGTTTGCATAGACGATGTACACGAGAGTTTTTTTTTCCTGGTGGATGCGGTAACCTTGAGAATAAGGGGCTTCTCAATATCGGATTGGAACTACCAAAAGAGGATATTGATGAAGCTACCAAGGTTGCTCTGGAGAGATCCAAGATTGATCCCTGGGCGTAGCAGAGAAATGATTAGATGACTCCAGCTTCTATGGACTCGAGCTAGCACGAACAGTCACATTAGGTAGTAGGAATCAATTTGCTTGGCAAGTAGCTATTTTCTAAGTCAATTGATGACGAATGCTATAGATAGAGAATTGGTTGTGATATTGCTGAGTAACATGATTTGTCAGAAAAATGCACACTTTCTCGTCATCATCTCAGACTCACGGGCTATGCAGACGACACAGCCAGTCCATTTACCGATGACTAGCTCCCTCGTGGGATCTGTAGCCCAAATGAAGGGTTCAACCTGTCTCAGTAACCGACACCTGATATTAAGTTCAGGTGCTAGCATTGCGTTCATGTCTAGACCTCTATCTATTGTACTTGACGGTCTGGTTCCACTATCTCTAGGTGCTATGGCTTTCGATTTGAGCAAGAATCTTGTGGGAACGATTGTGACGGCATTAAGCCTAGCATGTTTCCATCCTTGCCAACCGCGATAAAAAAAAAAGTGTGCCGACTATCTCTCCGTCTTGACTATCGGTCTCTCGATGCTCCTGAGCTATGGACCTTGATCCAGGAACTTTCAGAGCTACTGGAACTGGAGCTTAAGGTCGTGGGTGAAGACTAGGTGTTTGAGATGTTTAAGACGTCACTGCCTATTAACCCTAACCCTGCAACATGCTACTATTCCCAAGCTGCAAAAGCTCTGCCTCAAATGGCTTGTGTGTGAAATGCATGAATTGAATGATTTTCTTTTCCGGCATAAGACCGCTCTTAGATATGTTAATTTTAGGAACCTGTTTCTCTATAGATTGCAATCCTGGAAAGTCATTTGTCAATCCCTTACAAGCTTATTGCATTAAGCTTATAGATAATATATATAGCCTATTACTCTACCTCCTAGAGCTACCTCTTATACTTATTTAGGCGCTCTTAGCTAGGTTTAAGGGCTCTTAAAAGCGCCTCTTATAATTTATCTAGCTATATACCTATGTTAAGGGCTTATTAGTATTATTAAAATTTTATTATAAACTTAATTATTAATCGCTACTAATGTAAATAATAATTATCTAGAGTAGGTGCTATAGTAATTGGAGTCTAGCCCTGTTTGGAATTAGTCGAACTCATTATAGTCGCCCTTAGCACCTAGTTCCCTCTTAACCGTGCCATCAGGTTCAAGTCCAAGAACCAAGGCCAAGTTCGCTTGAGAAAACCTGAGAGGATCCTCTCGTGGTTTTGTGTGCTCCTCATAAATATGTTGCTGAAGAGCTTGCTCGGTACCATATTCATCGGTTGAGAACTCGCATTCGGGTTCTTTGCAGGTAAGAGCTGGCTTGGGAGGCACTTGAGAATCGGAGGTCCTTCGAAATTCGGGAGATTCATTCTTGCTGATTTGAGGTAAAGGGGTAGCGCCCTGAGGCGTCTGACCAGTAGTCTTCTGCTTCTTGCTTGATGCTGGCAGCTTCAGGATGAGTTCCTTTGGCTTTGCAACGTAGATTGGAATGCCATGAGGGGAAGAGACACCTAATTGGAAAGACGGCTGAGAGGTCGCTGGAGTGGCTGGGGCGTGTGAACCCTTGTTGCCTCCCTTTGGAGTACTGTCTTGATTTGGTTGCGATGCAGGCCTTGCGGATGCTGCCTTTGCAGCTTTGAACATTCGTTTGTCGGTATTGTCGACATGCCGTGAGGGATCTTGAATGCTTGAGGGCGATTGATCCGCTTTTACTTGTTCATGGCGATTAGTGACCTCCTCTGTGATTAGGGGGAGAGGGCGCTGCTCTGTCTGTGTAGAAACTTCGGGTCGTAATGTTGGCTTTGATATCTTTCTAATGACCTTTCTTCTCGTATCAACCAGCTGGCTCTCGTGGCAATTTCTTTGGTGTCGCCGCAAGGCCTCAGTTTCTGGGAATGGCGGATACAGACATCCTTGTACATCACATAGTATTCTACGATGAGAGGATTCATGAGCGAGTCGCAAAGAATGGTCTTCAAAACCGTCGGTTGAGCGCGGGCACGAGGGAAGACGGCAGGTGAAGGCGGAAGTTCGGAATTCTTGTCTGAATCTCTCAAGATCATGCAAGCTGACACTTGCGCAAGCTCGCAATAACAACAACTGTTGGATGGTGCGTTGGTAATTGCCTAGGAGTGATTTTAGGCTTGTCACCTGAACCATCTCAGTAACAGCATCTGTCTCGAAATCAGCATATTTGATCTTGTCTCCCATAGATAAACGTACAGTCTTCTGGCGATGGTTCTTCAAAATACGTGTCCCGCTCTTCTGCTAATATTCTCTGTACTACTGCACACAAGAGCTTGTTTTCAAGCTGGATTGTCGACAAACGTTCGTCAAGGAGGCGGGGTGTCTCATTATCACCATTATGAGAAATGCCAAGTGCTGGGTAAAATTTGGCACAGAGCTTGCTGCACAAGGTAAAGAAATTCAGCCGGGCATCAGTTTGTGGAGCCTTGGAGTTATCAAGTACAGAATGCACCCAATATTGGCTGGCGTAAGGATGAAATGCATGAATACCACGAAGAACGCTCAGATGCCGCTTATTCTCGGGATAATTTGGCGTAAATATATGCAAACCGGAGACGAGACATGCGGCGATTGTTTGTCCATGTGAACTGACACACTTAGACTCATTAATAGTCATAATACTGTTGGCGCTTTCTAGGTAGCTGCAACTATTAGTGGTGATATTTCAGCAAGGTGAATTAGGCACTCACTCTCTCACAGAAACGTGTATGAAAGAGAATGTTGAGTCGCGACGTTCTTCTATCAGCGGACTGCACTTGTCAAACAAATATTGAGGAGCCAACTCATCAATGTCTGGGTTTCCAGAGCTGAAGGCCAATGCAGATCGGAATTCAGCTTTTCGAAGGGGCCTTTTAGCAAACGCGACCCACTCAAAGATCAGCTTCATTCGTTCCAAAGAGCGCTCGTCAAAATGGCTAGTTATCTGTGTCAGAATCTTGTCATAACTATGAGTTTAGTTAGCTCTACTCATGGCTATTGCACCAAATCCTTTCTTACAATTCTTGCAGGGCTCGAGGAAAAACCTCAGCGGCTGAGAGAATCTCCTGTCGTTGCAGGAATATATTGTTTGCAAGATAGTCCAATACAAGTCGAGCCCAAAGAAACATTCCTCCATACAGTCAGCTTAAACTTGCAGCAAGATATGCCAGTGGGGATCACCTTCTGCCTTCTTCGCAATGCCACGACTCAAGGTACAGATATCGTCTTGGCTGATTTGTAACTGAGAAATCTGGGGTTCGAGGAGAGTAAGCCTGTGTAATGCATATGTTTCGATGGCCTTTTCCAGGTTCTTGTTCTCGTCAGAGAGAAGTAATGTTTGTGACTGCTTTGCCGTCCTTGTGATGGCTGGAGATTTGCGGCTGGACAACATCACTTTGCAGACAGTCGAGCCAGACGAAAACGCGGTAGACACCATTCGCTTCAGAAGCTTTGTGACTTTAGGCTGTGTGGTCTGGTCACATTCGTCCAGTCCGTCTATAACAACGTGGATGTATCTAGTGAGTGACTGGCCGATCGACGAGGCACATACTGAATCTAAAATCAGTCCTTCGACTATTTTGGAGTTTGGGACATTCTTCTTTCGTAGTAACGTATCATACACATAAGCGATCAGGTCTGTGTCAGATCGGATGAGCTGCAGAAGAAGGCCTTTCAATATCTTGTCATAGTCCATGGACTCCTCATAAGCATACGTGCAGAATTGTGACACGACCAACGAGCGCTGAGATAACTGGAGAAACTGGACGATCTGCGTGGCCAAAACGCTCTTACCACTTCCAGGGCTCCCTTTGAGAAGAAGAAACGTAGATGACTGATGACATCTTAACCAAGCCTGCATTTCAGGTTGCTTCAGTATCCAGCTGCTTGTCCCGACATTGGTAGCTGCTTCGGAGGCGATGGCCTCGAAAATTTTAGCGTTAGTAGATTCATCGACTTTCAGATAAGAGGTAATCGCAAGGTACTGCGCTGTAATCTGTTCGGCCTCTTCTTTGGCTAGCCTCTCAAGTTGTTCTTGTCTCCACATATCGATTTTTCGCCTAAAGTCCTTTGATTCGGATATGTTGGTTGCAAGTGCCATCTTGTCGACTAGCTCTTCGTGAGCTTTCAAGTCCTGAATGATGCCTTCGAATCGTCGCTGAAACCGGCCCCAAGATGTAAGGAATAATAATCGCCAAGCTCACAAAGTCAGTTGTCACTATTATCCACCATGGAGTTGGATAGTAACTCACAATTCCTCCTGACAAACTGATAGGCTTCTTTGTGAAACTTGAGAATGTCAGAGTAGAATATGGCTAGAGTCTGTTGGACGTCTTTATCGCTAGAGAATGCGTTATTGATCTTCTGGAACCTCTTTAAAGGTTCGGCAATTTGGCCATATGCCTTGATGATCTTCTCAAATGCTTCAATATGATCGGATGAGATCTGGCAAGTTATTAGCATCGCAGTGTATACAATCAGAAAGCCTACCTTGATAATTAATTTGATCGGGGCCCAAATCCATGGCATGTAAGGCGTCCCGTTGCATAACACCTCAATCGTTTTCGAGTAGTACGCTAGCCCTGTGAAAAGAGGCTCAAGTCTTCTCATATTCCGGAGGGATTGACGGGCAGCAAGTTCATCCTCAACCAGATGCGCTGCTTGTCGTACATCGTCAAGTGTTGTATTCTGCAAGCTCACGCGATCGGTAGCTGATACGGCTCTTTCGAGATCCTCGAATGCCTGCCGAATAATTCGTTGGGCATCCAAGGAGATCGGAGTCGCGAGAGGCATATCGCGGGCTGGATTCAAAGGAACCGGGGAGGAGATCACGCAAAGCTTTTACAGTATCTCTAGTCTAGGACAACTTGAAAGACATTGCGACTGTAAACATCATGAAACCCAGAGGTTTGGTAGTGGTAGATACTTGCCGGGGAGTGGTGAATTTGGTGGAAGCGATTGACAATCACGAATCATCAGCTGAGGGCTTGAGCTTTGCAAAGCCGGCCTAGAGACTGCGAAGGGGCTATGTGGAGGCTGTGCAGCCAATACGGCTGGCCTTATGAGTACTTTGGGCTTGAAAATAACAATTCTGACCTACGTGGCATTATTTGGTTGGCCCTAAATTGTCAAACCAAAGCCACTCGACAATTAGCAAGGCTGCGCCTGTTGTCCGAGCGTGCAAGGCAGCCGAGGAAGTTGGTTCGGATTATTGTCAAATTATCCAAAGCCCATGTCTCCCATAAAATTTCTAAAAAACGGAATTGTGGACTTCTTATCTGATCCTCTATTTGTTAACATCCTGCGACAGCCGTCAAAGTTCTAGCGATGGCCGAGTTCACGCAACAAGGGCTGCAGCCAACATTTAAAAGGTCCTACGACGAATACTTGGCTGATAGTACGGAAACACAGCTGCTGAGGGATGTTGAGACCCAACAACAAGAACCCCCTTTCGCCATATACCCAGAGTTTCAGGTATTGGATCGAAATATGCCTGTCTTAGACACTGCAGCATGGAATGGACAACCACAAGCGTTGCCCCATGAGTTCAATAATGTCCCTCTCGTTCACAATTCGTTCGTTGGCGAAATTCCCTACAACAACTACGGTGGTTACGCATACAATATTCAGCAGCAATTCCTTAGTCCAACAGCCTTTGTCACACCAACTTATATATACCCAAAGGTCCCAAGCACCCCAATCCATGGCTTTCCTTACCAATACGAAAATGCGACCCACCAAAGAAATGGCTGGATGAATCTCCAACATCATCAAGGCTTTAATACCGTTGTCCACGGATTTGATACATCCAGCCATCCCCAGTGCCCTCCCAACTCGAACTTGGTCTGCTTCGGCATGGTTTGTTAATCCCACCACTCAATAGCCTCTATTTAAACTCACCCATCAATAGATCAAAGGCTTATCTGCCCGATGTGGGCACTCCTCCAAGCAGTCTCTTTCTGAGTTTAGTGTCAAACTCTGCGATGCCGAAAACTTTGTTGCCTCTGACGATGTTTCACTAGAAGGAAAGGTCAGCCATGAATTTACATACTTGACGAATGCTTTGCTCATCCAAAGTGAGATCGTTCTCGAAATTACCTGCTTCACTTTGGAAAAGTCTTTGAAATCAACGACGCAAATCCAAGTAAACCATAATTCTAGATACCCAACTCAATGCTGTTTGGATGTTATCATCTATGGACCGGCAGATCTGTTCCAGGATGTCGGTTGCTTCTTCGAAGAGTACGATCTTTACCTCCAGGATCCCGTCAACTGTAAACGAAACGTATGGTACTGCAATCCCCACAGACTCTCAGTGGATCCGAGTGCTGTTAAGTATACGTTCGACTTGGGCAATCCCACAGCCCAATTGACCACAGGAATTGATCTCGACGACCGTTCAGAGCTATTCAATAGTCTTTTTTCACAGCCAGATCTTGCAGAAGCAGCGCAACCCAGATCGATACGAACATCGTTACAGCCGTAAGTGGCCAACAGCGTAACAAGGGGTCGAAGCATTGAGCTAATTATTTCCTAGCCATCAAAAACAAGCCTTGACATTCTTACTACAAAGGGAGTGTGGCTGGGCATGGGATGGATGTAGAGCCGATATATGGGAGGCGAGGGACAACGGGCATGAATCATAGTAAGTGAAGCCCTCAGCCCATCCTATACTAGCGTTTTGCCAACCTCGTCAAGCTTCTACAACACAGTCTCGGGCGCCGTGCAAATAGAGCAACCACCTCAGTTCTACGGAGGAATTATTGCTGACCCTATGGGTCTGGGTAAAACACTCTGTATGATTGCACTAATAGCATGCGATGTGCGTGCAGAGGACATTGAACCCTCATTACTACCAGGAGTCGACATTGAAGTCTCTTCAGACAAAACTCTGGTCGTCGTGCCTGCCCCATGTGAGTTGTGTCATACAATAAATAGACTTGCTACATACGTACTAAATAACTATATAGTGATGGGTTCATGGGAAGACCAGCTTCAAAGGTTTGTCACACCGACAGCAGGAGAATAACCGGCAAGTACAATGAATCTAACTTATTTGCAGACATTCTTTTCCAAACAGTCTACCATGGCGTTGCCATCACAACCAGTCTCGCTTACGAGTAGCTTCAGATTTAGATCAGGTAGTTATAGTTTTAACTACATATCATACAGTGATGACAGAGTGGAAAAAGGACAAAGCGACAGGCCAATCCATCCTCTTCCAAACTAAATGGAAGAGAGTCATCCTAGATGAAGGTGTGTTATAAATAATGCTTTTATATCGTCAACAAGGTTACTAATCCAGGAGGTAGCCCATTACATTCGAAACAGCAACTCTCAACTATCTCGGGCTGTATGCTGCCTCAATTCTGTGTCGAGGTGGGCTGTTACAGGAACACCCATCCAGAATAGGCTAGGAGATCTCACGACTCTATTGAAATTCCTACGCGTTTACCCATACTCGGAGAAGAGATATTTCGATACTGATATCTCTAGCCTCTGGAAATCCGGCGACGTCGATAAAGCCGTTCAGCGGCTGAAAAGAATTTCTACTTGTCTCATACTCCGTCGTCCAAAAGAAGTCATCCAGTTGCCTCCAATTCATAACCTACAGCTCCCTGTGCATTTCACGTCATTGGAGAGACAACTATACGAGGACGTCAGATTACAGGTACTCTCGCAACTCAACGAGTCAAGCTCTTCACAGACCAATTCCCTTCGGCCAAGTTTCTTTACCAATGTTCTTCAGAAGATTGAAGCCATGCGTATGATATGTAATCTTGGACTATACTACCCCTCGCGACACGAGAAACAACCGTCTCAGGAGCAACCAGGTGCTGATTGGCAAGTTGAAGCCCAGAAAGCATTCAGTTCAAGACGTGACGAGGGCGCAATTCAGTGTGAAGTATGCTGCTTGGGGCTTGATGAAATAGCAAGTCTTATCGAACAAGGTACAGAACCAGGCAAGTCATGGTTCTCTCGTTGTCTAGCATTCCTATGTTCTGTCTGTTCTCAAAGTGACATCAGCCGAACAAACTTTTGTGGACATGAGCCAACATGCTGCATCGCCGCTGTAACAACAGACAGCCATGTCTCGGGGGTGCCATCAACCTTCCCAAGACTTTCACATGCATTACCCTCGAAGGTGGCAATGTTGTTGTACGATCTGCGAAAGCAATCTCCAGAAACTAAATGGTATGTTATGGTGATGTCGTCTTAATTCTGTGTAACTAAAGTGCTCCAAGCGTTGTTTTCTCCTCATGGCGGACTACTCTCAATATCATTCAGACTGCTCTTGACGATGAGTCTGTTCCATGTCTACGGTTTGATGGCACCGTCCTGCAGGAGAAAAGACACGGGGTCATTGAGAGGTTCCAAAATGACCCTCGTATCAGGGTTCTACTTCTGACATTGACTTGCGGTGCTGCTGGGTTGGTTATTCCTGAATATGTCTCAATGAGTTGGCGAAGGCACTGACGTTTGTGTTGACAGTCTTACGTTGACAGAAGCTTCCAGAGCTTATCTTATGGAGCCAAACTGGTATGTAAGAATCTTCTTGTGCCCCTGCAGTGGTTGACATCATAGAAGGAACCCAACAGTTGAAGACCAGGCACTGGCACGAATTCACCGCATTGGACAAACACGAGAAGTAACTACTGTTCGGCTCTTTGTGCAGAACTCCTTCGAGGAGGTGAGACTTAACTATAAATCAGTAGTATTGTAACGTTCAACTAACGGGATTATTAGAGGATCATAGAAGCACAAGGCTCTAAACGAGATCTTGCGAGAATCTTACTGACCCCACCTGATAATAATAATAGCGAGGCAAAATCTGGTTTAAAACGCTTAGAAGTATGTTTCTTTTGATGAGATTATTATAGGGTCTTACTAATATTAATTAAGTTTCTCCGTCGTTTAATTTAGTTTTTACTATTTATTAATAAACAAGATATAAAAAATAAAGGTTAGGATTAAAAGCCTAATAGTATCCCTATTTCTATATTTTCTTTACAGTTTACCTAATATTTTTAGAGTTTATTACTTGTAAGGATATTATTTTAATAACTACTTAAATTTCTAAAATTAATACAGTTAGCTAGAGCCGGCTTACGATAACAAGAACACTAGGTAAAGTCTGGTAAATAGGTTACTATATTAT
>PVQA01001735.1:0-21089 GCA_002980515.1 Fusarium burgessii | reverse complement strand
TTTTGAGACCAACCTCCGTACCAAAATAGAGCTCGTCTAACAATGGCCAAAGAAAATGAAGTAATGGACTCATGGTTTGTTTTCAACCAATAGTATCTCTGTGTCAATACTTCGGAACCTCCCTGACAATAAATGCGATCGACATTTGCCCCCCCTTTTTTCTTTGTTCTCTTATTGTGCATGAGAACGTTGCCATCAACCAATGATCCATTAATTGATTCTCTCTTCTTGGTCCCTTGGCCCGTTGCTGGTTGCATGCACCTTACGTACCACTCCAACAACTGCGGATATATGCATTGTCATTTACGCCAATGCAATTTGCCTACCCGTTGGCGGCGTCGTCATGGCATAAATTGCGATAGGCAGATCCCGTCTTCTCGGTTGTTAGATCAGCAGGTAGCTGGCTGAGAGCTCCCACAATAAAGCACGAGGGAATCATACCGCTACTCCCACAGCAACCGACCCATTCTATTTTCAGTAGAAAGCCGCTATACGGTCCTTCGTACAATAGCGCGCCTACGTACCACTAAACTAAGTACTAGACCCGCCGTCGGATCACATCGAAATAAATGCTTAGCTCCAGGTCGGCTTTGGCCTGGCCTGACTTGGTTTTTGGCTGGCTATGGCTCAGTCATCATCCGCGTGTTCGATTCATCCAAGACAGATCTGATCTGACCTATGAATCCTTCGGATAAGTATGTGGTGATCGCAAGGCTACGAAACGAGCCTCGTAAGTTGGCCGGCCACTTCTTCTGAATCGCAAATCAACAGACATTTACCTACACAGGCAGTCAGACCATTTCTCGCTAGGGAACAAGCCTAGGGTGTGGATATACGTTCCAGAGTAGGAGTGTACTTACACAGTCTTGACGGTGCATGTGCCGCTTGCGTTAGCCTGAAGCCTCAGCTGTATTTCACTTTCGGGTACCTGGCACTAATCTCTAAAAGCTGGTGCTTTCGGGCTTTGAAATGGACCCTTCGAAACTCCTTTGGTTGACCGTTAGCCGTTTCAAAATGAGGCCAGACGGTAAAGCCAATCATGACAACGAACTGGAAAAGCAAAACTCTCATCTCGATTGATAGCCGCCAGCAACAAGCATGATCTCCGTTCAGTAGGATCGAGCTCTTGCCAAGGCATTGCCAGCACTGCTTGACATGAATCTGATTGGTTACTGGTTTAATTAGGATGGAAAGATACTTGCAAATCACGCCCAGTTTCTTTTAAATACATGTCAAGATGCTCGGCTGGTAATTGAACGCGTCTTTCTGACCTTGACCCCCGGAGCTTCAGAATCAGATCGGCAGTGCCGCGCCTTGTTAATCCCCTGACTGCCTCAGTACTTTCCTATCCCTGGTATTCGCCAAGCGAAGTCTGACTGGATGCGAAAATACCAGTTGATGGCGTCCAATCGACAAGGCCTCGGCAAATACTTAATCTTGCTTCCTTGTTCGAGTCATCGTTGTCTCTCCTGACGCTTCCTAGAGCGGATCATGACCAGATTTAAAGCTCCCCCATTCAGTTGAGTCTTCAGTATCAAGGTTATCTTTAGCCCTTTCTCCTTTGTCTCTTGAAGGTGAAACCCCCTTTTGGGCACGCCAACCCGGAGCTTTGGCATTCTTGTCTTTCAATTCTTGTTCAAGCAAACACAACCAGTTATTGAAAGGCTAGGCTAACATCCTCCTTTTCTATTCTCTCCACTTTTTGTCTTTCTCCCCTTGCATTTGCTTTCGGGTCATTCTCAGTTTGGCAGCACACGTCAGCACCTAATTTCGTCCTCTTCCAAAGATATTGTCAATTCGCTGACGCCGCCACATGGTTTCGCCTTGTTACAGTGGCTGGATGTGTCATGGTATGGCCATGACCCAGCGGTGAGTAGCAAATGGTCCGATGTCAAAATAAGCATGAGTTGCATTGCCCATGTTATTTGTACAAGGTTAACGGCTTGGGACCATCTTCAATAGACCTTCTTTAACACGATTGCTTCCTTTAGTATAATAATTTTTTCAGTCCTTTATTAAACTGAACCGCCTGAACCGCCTCTAACGCTGCTCTTCGATACTTAACACTTGTTGTGGTAGTCTAACGAACCATAGTTAGAGTGGTTTTGTGCTACCCAGCCATCGACTTTCTTTATTCAGGCTGTTAAGTCCCTTGAATATGTTTCACAAACCTTGATATTGTCCAGATGTCAGGGCTTCTTTTGCCTGGTCTCTTTTGTCCTCCCCCCAGTTCGCCGACATGTCTATTTTCGTCTTACCATTTTGATAGATGATCATTAATATCGCGCATGGTTGAGCTCTGTACTATGTACCTTTCAACCAATGTTGCACACATCGAATACGAATGATATTGGATGCAGGTGCATATGTGAGGCGTGTGTGCCCACTTCCATGGATGCTTGTTGATGTTCTGATAATAAGTTCATCGACAGCCTACGTCTATAGCTTAACAGAGCCAATACTGTCATGTCTCTCAATGTCTCCCGTCAAGCTTTTTTCGCGCTTCATACTTATTGCAGATTTTAGATATCTAGCCCCTATAGGCCATGAGTAGTACAGATACAATACTCGTCTTATTAGTTAAGTGGCACGAACCATTTGACGTCGAGTTGCATTCCACCGTGATGAGTTGTCTCAGGTTTGTCAGGTGTAGATGTCCAAGACGTAGTCTAGATTTCCATATTGAGCCACTTCAAAGCTCTGGAGCGCAATAGTCGCACGCGTACTAAGTATTGGGATTCCTTAGTTGTAATCTCGCGATGTAGTCTATCGCCGCATTTTGCTATGATGATTGGTTTAAACTTAAAGAGCTGTCGGCTCTGGACGTGTCTTGTCCGAGTGTGATGGGGTTAAGGTGCCATTGAAAACATGCGCTCAAATCAAGCAAATAAACACAAATACACACCACTCAGTGTGCCATATTGCTCTGCAAACAATACCGAGCACTATCTAGATACATAGGCATACTGAACCATGTGTTCGACGGTGCTTGCTTTATAATTATTCGCACCATGCTTACCCTAAACCTCAACTTCGCCATATCTGGCGGCACTTGTCATCTGTTGTCAAACCTCCGCTTTCAAATCTACATCTACATAAGTATTACATCTGGTCTACGTGAATATCTGTTCAGATATGTCTTGAAGAACTCAGAACTACCGGAATACAGACTGGGTGCTGGCAGTGTTGTCATATGACGAGCACGAGAAGACATAACATAACCAACGAATCATCTAAACCACATAACCATGCAATATCTCTGTCAGACATGTAGTTAGACTGAGAACCAGTTAAAAGAATGCGGACTTGATTATGGCAGTTAAGTTGCCCGATGGTGTTCGTCGTGGGAAGGGTAAAAACTCTCATCCGAGACAGCTTGTGACAACAAGAAGTCTAGGTAGGACAACGGCCATGCAAAAAACAAGATGATTAAAGACATGGACCGCTGAATAGGTGAACTAACGACGAGAAGGGGATATCTGGAATGTTTATTGTGACCATTGGCTAATCATGGCATTGGCTCGCAGTGACTCAGATTCGTATTACATGGAATGAACACATAGGGTCAGACTTACATCACACCTGAACCGCTGTTAGGTAAACAACAGTAGAATCTGCAAGACTGATGGCAGCTGTCGGGTCAATTTATGGAGGAAGAAAAAAAAAAACATGAGTGTATACATACCAGAGCGTCACACGGTTTAGACTCGAATGAGGGAGATAGATAAGTAGCAATCACTCCTTAGTGACAACTTGTGAGCGCCTAGCCCAGGAAAAAAAGATTACACAAGCGCCGAAACCCATCCAAGAGCATGGTAGAGATCCGGTTGATATGTAGCTACTGCCTATATACTGGCTATGCTGGGTACCGGCCGAGATGGTTACTGATTCATTTGCTGGTTTAGCAATAGATGGAATTGTACGAGATAGTCGGCCACCTTCAAACAGCAAGATCTGCTGAAACAGGGCCGATTAGGGTAGCCGGCAACTGTTATTGCTGTTCAACCTTTTACGGCTTTGTTATAGTAGTAATAGGCCATGCCATGCTCCACAGTTATCAAGAAACGTCAGCAGTGCATCAACAGAACGTGATAGGCTTGTTATCTGATTAATTGCCAGCTGAAAGAAAGGGATAATGCTCAACCGGCTCAATTGTAGGGCTTTCTCATCATCTCGACAGGGACCAAGGCGTTTACATCGGGAATAACAAGCGCTCTCGGATAAAGTCTCGATATGGGGTTGTGGACAGCTTCAGGAAAGTGACTGGGCCCCCGACATGACGGCCGGTTTTAGGTTTTTTTTATTTTATTTTTTTATTAATATTACTATAAATTTAGGGAAATTTCTATAAAATAAATAAATTAAAGTAAAAAAAGAACAAGTTTTATATTTATTTTAGTATTTTACTAAAGGTTATATAAAATAAATAGAGTAAATTAGAGATAATATTAAGATTATAAAATCCTAAGTAAGACCGGCTTTCTTCTGTCACCTCCCAAGTGAGGCTAAGATGTCATCGGGAGATCAGCTTGCTCTAACATGAATATGTGGATATCAAGGCCAATGCCAGGACTACATACTGACGCAGGACTATGTGAAAATTGGCAGAACTAACGTTAGGATAATTACAGATTCTCTGCTCTCCAGCCTGCCCGGAGGCAAACGTACATAAGATGAATATCACTCAAGATTGGTTCAACAGCAGATCGAGAATCATTGAACAGAAGACAGCCTTGCAAGCGCTGGACAAGTTCAGTTGTTTCCGGTGAAGCGAACCTGATTGTCTCACAGCCACAGCAACAAGTGGGCGGGTTAATGTGATCGCTGTGACGTTGACGGTGAATCGAGCCGCTAGAGCCTCGAGAATTGGGGAACGCTGGTAAGATCAGCGCATAATCTCTAGCCTTCCGAATCACATTTATGTTGTGCTAAACCACATTGAACTTGGCTACTGACTTGCTGCTTGATATTGACTGAAACGTGATCTGATATGAACTGGGTAAGGAAGATAATCATTGCGATGCGCAGAAATTGCAAGCATCATGTTATCCTGCTCTATAACGTCAAACTGCATGGTTTCGCGGACGAGATCCTTCCTCTGCACAAGGGTGGCGTACACTGTGGCATATTGTAGGTAGTTTAGAAAAGTCTCAACAGATATTCCAGGTTTTGACATCTCATCAGCCTCTCCAACACGAGCTTTGTAAGTCTGGGGGAACACAGAAAAGTAATCAGTGACGACAGGCGTGGCGGAGTAAAAAGCTGGATGGTGAGAGCTGCTACACCACTATAAAATCATGCACCAGTGAGAGGCAGGACTTTCTGGGCTTTCTACACGAGTCGAGCATAAATGGGTGCCACAGCTGGGGTTTGAGCATGGTTGGTTTATGGATCTGAGGTCCATTTTCGAGGCGTTTGAAAGCACCGCCACCTTTTGGTTCACCTGAGGGAAGTTAAGCTGAGCAAGGATTGGTTCAGCTTCGTTGGCCCCGGCCCCTGAACGAATGCTACCTAGGTACCGCGGCTCAGGGAACAAAAGAGGTCGAAGACAAGCCTTCAGCTGGGGCGTTTTGATAGATTGAGACTTGGTGGATTGTTTGGCGTTTGTCTCAAAATTTGAGGAAAGAATATGTATTGCAGACTTCATGGGCCAGTGACTATTCATTTGCCCTCATCTCGTTTCGTCGTTAAAAATCGAATATTGTAATAAGCACGGACAGAGTGGGTGATGACAGGTCTTTATCACCGTTCCGATGTTTCCTGTTTTTTGTTCGTGTTTTCGCCTTCGACTTCACTCGATCCGCCTCTCAACCTACGATAGAGCAGTGACATGCCGTCTCTCTTGTGGAACCTGTTTGCATTATCGACTTGGAGAACCTGAAGGTAATATGTGGGTCGTCTCAAGGCTAGATACGGATACTCTCGAGGCAAGTACCAGTATAGCCTTATTACTATCAAAGAGTCAAGAAGGAGAACAACGACAGAAGCAACTGTCGTCATATCCTAGTGTCCTCCCGTCTCCCGTCCGTCTTGCGGGGCTACGGTATTGATCGTAGTAATATGGTATACATGCACCTCGGTCGACCCCAGAGAAGCTGCCGTGTTGTAGGGTCTCAAGAGGAGAGAAGAACATCGAACAGGCGGGTTGCCAATAAACAATAAATCACTGTCGATGATGACTCCATTGGGATCGTGATTGCAAGATGCTGGCAAATCGTCATCTCTAGTTGGACGACGGTGGCTCTCTTGGCTGGCTGACCAAATGATGGATGTTTCCCCAGCAGGGAATAGCGGTACCTGACGTCAAAGTACCTTGAAACGAAAATCAGTCACTTCCAGTTAGACACTTCCCCAGTACGTTTCTAGCCAGCCGCTTCATACCAGAAACGTATTCGCATCACCCACTTCTGTCCGCTTTGGCACTCTTCAGGCTTTCACTTTGGGCTGTGGTCATCTTCCGCTCCGGGGCGTTCCCCAACCAGGCACGCGTTTCCCCTTTCCATCTGTTTCTACTGGCCTTCGCGTCACTGACGTGTTTCGTTGGCTTTTATAGGCGAGACATCGTGTTCAATATATACCGTTATCTCTATGAGTGATCTTCGCGTGAATAATTGTGTTTCAGGTATCTAATCAGATTTTTAAAATCCAAGCCTTGCAGTTACTGCTAGGTTATAGCTTCCAAAACAATAAAAGAGAACCTTCATGACAGGTCAAGGTAAGGAAGGTGACAGGGTACCTCGATCCCAAGGTACCTTACCTACCAGGTTTCTGGCACGATCCCACCTGAGAGACAGGACAGGCCTTTTTGGAAGGAACCAGCCCGGCAGCTGTCAATAATCCACTGACACCGCCCACACACTCTTTCCCTCTTACGTACCCCACTCCTTCAACCCGCCTGCTCAGTTAACCAATCAGGCAGCGCCCCTACCCACTTGCCCACTTTCAGAGGCCCTCACTATCGCTCATCGCCCGTCTTCGCCTCGCATCTCTCTCATCGGCCGCCTTGTTCACTTTCTTTCTCGACGTCTCCTTGCACAACTCTCCTTAGTGCTACATCGTCATTACTGTCAACCATCCTCGCGGATACATTGGCTCATTGTCTTTTTCCCTGAGTACTTGCTTTAAATTTTCTTTCTGCAAGCTACTGTATTGCCGGTCCTCGATCCTCAATTCTGTGTTGCAGCATTCCTCGCCTAAGCCACCCACTGCCCACAGCGCAAAGCCGCCCACCCAGTACTTCTTCACTCGCCTCTCTGCCTTGACCCGGGGGGAAAATATCAGCTCTCGCCACGTCTCCAGCCACACATTAATCCATCTTGCCCCGATATGTGCCTTTAGCCCAAGGCTGTTGCGACATCGAAACCTCGAAATTGATCGCATGCTGGATTATATTCACACTTGATTAACCCAATTCTCTGGTTTGCAGCTGCCTCTATGGCATCGGACGCTTCCGCCTTTACCGCGATCGACCCCCCGCCCGCAACGCGCGCAGAGGCAACCCCTCCTGCTATCATCCCTTCAGACGACGCTGCCATCAGATTACTCAAGCGGCCTCGCTCACCTTCACCTTCATCGCCGCGCTCTCTCGCTGCGCAGTCCCAGGGTCTATTGGGTCTTGGATCTCCGGCAAAGTCTGCACGTTTGGCACTCGCGTCGAGCATTTCCTCGACGCCTTTGACCGCGGCAGCTGCCCTCGAGGACGAGCGCCGGCGACGTGAAGCTGACGATCACGACGACGGGACACGAGCCCCAGCACCTACAAGCGACAACCCTGGCCACCGAGTTCTGACTTCCCTCATGTCTGGAGCTGTTCAGGCTATGAGCCGTCCCGCTGACGCGCCTCAGTTGGCACCCACAGCCGCCATGGACCCATCCCCAAAGGCTCCCAATCCCGTGTCGCTGGCGCAAACCGCGACAAGCCAGGTCGAAGAGCATGGCGCAACGAGTCCACAGAGCACCAACAGCCTCGTCGGCGTTCCCGTCACTGAGAGCCCGACTCCAATGGAAGTGGACGCACCAAAAGTTGATCAGCAGCAGCATCAACAGTCGTCACAACAAGTAGTCGGGCAGGAAGAGAGGCATCAACCTGGTTCCTTATCATACCCTGGCTCTCTCCAGGCTACAGGCAATCTGGCAGAAACTCCAACCAGAGGCATGAGCTTTCCGATGCCCACACCAGGCCAGACTTCTCCCACGTCATCTGGGTCAAAGAAGCATAAATGTCCCTATTGCAATACTGAGTTTACGCGCCATCACAACCTCAAGAGTCATTTGTTGACGCATAGCCAAGAAAAACCATACGTTTGCACAGAATGCCAGATGCGCTTCCGTCGTCTGCACGACTTGAAGCGCCATGGTAAACTGCACACAGGCGAGAAGCCACACGTCTGTCCCAAGTGTGACCGAAAATTCGCTCGTGGCGATGCACTTGCTCGACACTCTAAGGGTGCTGGTGGCTGTGCCGGACGGCGATCCAGCATGGGTAGTTTCGTTGATGATAACGATATTGAGACTAGTATCGTTGAAGCCGATGAATCGGCCATGTCTGGACTTGCGTACGATAATGAAGAAGATGAGTTGAGACGTCAAAGCTTACCAAGCATCACCGCTCAGCATGTTGCAGGAGCACAAGCTGATGGCTACGGTGCGCATGCTCGGACATATCCACCACCTGGTGCTCGACCAGGAACTGGAGGACTTTACCCTCCTAATGTCAACCAAAACCAGGCAAACTCTAACTCATCGCAGCCTGTTGCTAACAACATTACTGGGCACAATGCTAACGCGGGAATATCATCCGTTGCGGCTGCTAATGCCAACATGTATTCTCAGACTGGTATCACGGAGAGTCCGAAACCGCTGAGCCCTGGGGTTCAGGGACATGACGGCAATAATTTGGCGCGGCAGCGCTCTCCTAGCTTAACCCAACAGCTGCAGCAGGCACAATTTGGACGTCGGGCATCGGATTTACAATCACCGCACAACTCGCAATCCCGGCCTAAGCTTCCCGGTTTGTCGCATCCCGAGTTTGCCGCGCCGGGCTCAACCGGCTTCTCTCATACCCGGAGCGGGAGTGGCGCGCAATCCACCAACGACAGCGGAAACATGTTTGCTCAGAGTGATCCGAGTGTGTGGGCGTATGTTCAGGTGCTAGAAGAGAAAGTCAAGGCGCTTACGGACAAGGTGGCGACTCTTGACCATGTAGTTGCGGACCTGAAACAGCAGATGGAAACACGCGATGCTGCCGCGGCGGCTGTCGCCAAAGTATAGCACAATGCTGCATGACACTCATTCCTTGAGTGCTTTCGCATTGCGTCGCTAAATTTAAACCAAAGCACACTGGGACGACCTTCGTTTTTTTTTATACCTTGAGAAGTATTTGGCATGGTGCTCAGGGCGGCGTTCGTGGGACACGGGAATATGTTTTTTTTTTCTTCTTCTTTCCTTTTTCTGTTTCTGTGGAAGGTAGGGACCTCCACGCCAAAAGAAAGGGCACGGTATAGTTATGAGTATCCCATCATTTTCATGTAACATATATTGTCGTTTTGTTCAGATAGTGTGCCTCGTGGCAGCAAGCATCCAGACGATAGTACAGGTGTCAAAGAGTTGTATGGTGCAAAGCTGAACGCTTTGTATATAGAGAATCTATCTGTTCGATGGCCACGAAACGTTGTTTATTGATTAAAGTAAACCTGGGGAGTGATTTAGGTTCCGTTACCCTTTTACGTGTCAGCGGACGTATTACTAGAAGAGATTGTTGGTGGCTTGCCGAGGCTCAACTGGAATTCGATAAGACGAGAAGCGAAGCACTGACTGGACAATTGACGACTATTGGGCACCTACTCAGTAATTAATTGGAGAATCTGAGATTCACTGATACAGTCCACTTCAGCCACCGTACTTACTACCTACCAGAACAATATGATCAACGCCATCAATAACTTTTGGCCAATCTATGATTTGCTTATTGTTTGCTATCATGAGAGGCTAGGGGATGGCAGAAAACTTAAGACCTCAATCATAAGTGACAAAAATACTTTGGTAAGTTTAGGATGAACTTAGCAGGCTCTTTAAGTAGTTTATTTTTGTCCCCTAATTTTAGGTCCTAAGTATTCTGACGCCCTGAGGAGAGGTAGACTCAAGCTCAGGTACCAGAAAAATGCATTTACAGTTATACACTAATTTTATTTTCCTCGAGTCGGGGGGGACCGTCTGTGTAAAGGAGCAGCAAGTGGAGTCTTAGTCTACTTGCCCTGGCCAGATCAAGATCGAAGCTTCTGATTTCACGTGTCAATCATTATGGATGATGCGACGTCATCACTGGCAACTTAACTTTTCGCATAACGCAAACACGAAAGCGGCTCAGGTCCACCCTCTCCCCTTAAGACGATATTATGGCGGCTAATGCCCGTGTCATTGTCGCCGACTGAAAATTTCCTCTCAACTCTTCCTCTTCTTCGGCGGTGCCAGTTTATTTCTCTCCTTTTATACCAGTATCTGACGTGGCTGTGCGTATGACGAACAGATTCTTGTGCAATTCCTAGCACACCTTAAAGCCTATCCGTCCGCCGCTGGAGCTTTCCCACCCCAACGCAGCAACAATCAAGCTGCTATAAATACCATGTCGAACTCTGTGATTGACGGTGATGTACCCGTCGTGAACGGTAAGCCGATTTCTGTGCCTTTGATCTGCGCAAGCTGCGTGCCCTACACGTACATTGACAAGGAGGTAAATGGTGATGTAATAGCTTGGTTACGGATATATCGGGCACTCATTTTTGAGTTCGTGTGTTGCTTGTTTCGAGAGTCACTAACATCACTTAAAAGGGGCGCATCTATCTGGTCCAAATAAAAAGGTGACAACAATTCCTAATCCAGAGAATGAGCAGCCGACCGGGCCGCGCGGATCGGAAAATGGAGATGTCGTTGGAGAAGCTGTATGTACCAAGCCCTTTCTAAACTCCCCGAGCACCTATTGATAACTGCGAACAGGTCGGCTCAGAGCGACCACAACTACCTGATCGTGATTTCGAGTCGAGCATCTCCACAAGCAACGCCGATTTTGATGACCTGATGCTTTCTACGAATGGGACACCTAATGGCAAATCTAGTGGAACTCCCAGCGGGATTCCCAATGGTACTGGAAAAAGCTATGCAGCCGTTGTTGCCGAAGTGGATGAGAGAGCCAGAAAGGAACGAGATTCCAACAACGATGAAAAGAGTTACGCCGACATTGTTGCCAACAGAGATGCGGAAGTTAATGGAGGAGCCGATAATTGGTCCTATCCCAAGCTACCCATCACCGCTCAACCTAAGAATATCAAGGCAAGGAGCTGGCGCGCCGGAGGCATCCGTTTCGCGCCATTGCGAGTGCCCATGAGGCGACGGCTGCAGACTGCAGCAGTCTTGTTTCATTGCATGTCTATTGCAACGTTTGTCTCAGCCTTTTGGTTGATCTGTGCTAATCCTCTTGCTTGGCCCATTATCATCATTTACCTGATCCATCTTGCTCTTTCAACTGCAGGAACTAACGGCAACTTGACCTATCGTTCAGAATGGGTACGAAGCTTGAAGCTGTGGAAGCTCTTCACCGGATACTTCCCTATGAAGCTACACAAGACGCATGAACTACCCGCCGATAGAAAATACATATTTGGATATCATCCCCATGGTATCATTTCTCACGGAGCCTTCGCCGCCTTCGGTACTAATGCTCTCGGGTTTCGTGAACTGTTTCCTGGAATCACCAACACACTCCTCACTCTCGACTCCAACTTCCGTCTCCCATTTTACCGCGACTATATCATGCTGCACGGTCTTCAGTCAGTCTCCAAAGAATCTATATGGAATCTTCTTTCAAAGGGCGGTTCTAATAATGATGGCCGAGGCCGCGCTGTTACTATTGTTGTCGGAGGCGCCCGTGAATCACTTGAGGCCCAGCCAGGTACCCTTCGCTTGATTCTCAAGAGCAGGAAAGGCTTTGTCAAGATGGCGCTTCGCACCGGAGCTGATCTAGTCCCTGTCATTGGATTTGGTGAAAACGATCTCTATGATCAACTGAGTCCCAAGACACACCCTCTTGTACACCGAATCCAGATGATATTCCTTAAGGTATTCAAGTTTACTGTACCGGCTCTCCACGGCCGCGGTGTGCTCAATTATGATGTTGGCCTCATGCCCTATCGTCGACCGGTTAACATCGTTATTGGACGACCGATTCGAGTTGATAAAGCTCATGGACCTCAACCGGCCCAAGAGGATATCGATGAGCTGCATGAACGTTATGTCCGGGAAATCGAGAATCTGTGGGACGCATACAAGGATCAGTTCGCTGCTGATCGCAAGGCTGAGATGGAGATATTCGCCTAATTTTTTCCTTCATGTGCTATAAAATACTTGAGTGCTTCATATATCCTGCTTGTTGGTTTCACTCATTGCGACCAGAGGAGTTGTTTCTAAATTTCGGGTACACTTGCGTCGGATTTCTTTTCATAGCGTTCAAAGATGGATGGAGTGGCATTATTCCAAATCTCGATATTTATATCTACTTAGTAATCTCACTCGTGATTTACTGATGTACGAGAGTGTCGCCTGTGTATCCGTACCAACATCTTTTTAAGTTAAAAGGCAGGGATACTCAGGTATGCACGTGATTGCGCGCTTCGAGACTAAGGATGGAGCGCGTCGATCGCGTCACACATTGCAACTCCTAATAATGATCTCCACTCCAATTGATTTACCGAACTAGCTGAACAAGACCTTCCGAACCTTTCCCAGCGCAATTCACAAGCAAATTGCTTTTGTCTGGGATTTTCATTCAACAATGGCTCGTACTTCCCTGCGCAACAAGCAGGCAATTAGTTACAACGAGGACCGTGACGACGACGACGACGACGACGACTACGAGATGCCCCAGGTGACCAAAGCTGTAGCGGCTGCGAGCCAGGCTGTTAAGAAGACCAAGGGTGTAATTTCAAAGACTGTCACTACAAAGGCTGTGTCTTTAAAGACAGCTATGAAGCGAAAAGCCTCGCCCGAACCTGGGATAGCCTCGCCAGCTCCAAAGGCAAAGACTACCAAGAAGCGCAAGACCAAGGCAAAGGATGAAGATGCGAAACCTTTGGCAGATCGAACGGATATATCGTCAATCAAACCTGCTATGCATATCGGTGCCCACGTCAGTGCCGCAGGAGGTGTGGTCTATACTCACCCCCCTTGGTGGCATCTTAACTAAAACTTGATCATTAGGAGTACAAAATTCTGTCACAAATGCCGTCCACATTGGCGCAAACGCTTTTGCACTCTTCTTGAAATCGCAGAGAAAATGGGCGAACCCACCTCTTGATAATGAAGCCAAGAACCAGTTCATCTCGATGTGCAAAGAGCACAGTTACAACGCAGGCGAACACGCCCTGCCCCATGGCTCATATCTCGTCAACCTGGCACAAGCTGATGAGAACAAGGCGGATCAAGCATATATATCTTTTCTTGATGACCTTCAGCGTTGCGAGCAGCTGGGAATTCGCCTGTACAACTTCCATCCTGGTTCAACTGGCGGAGATGCCAGGCCCGCAGCCATTGCACGTATTGCCGCGCAACTCAACAAGTCACATAAGGCTACTAAGACGGTAATTACAGTTCTTGAGAACATGGCCGGTAGCGGAAATGTCATAGGATCAACGTGGGAGGACTTGAGGGATATTATTGCTCTGGTCGAGGATAAGTCCAGAGTTGGTGTTTGCATTGACACGTGCCATGCCTTTGCGGCTGGCTACGACCTAAGAACACCAGAGGTATTCAAGAAGACTGTGGACTCTTTCAACGACATTGTCGGCCACAAATATCTGAAGGCTTTCCATTGTAAGTTTCGTCCTAACTTCTTCTCTTTTGCAGCGGCTAACACCTATTAGTAAACGACAGCAAAGCACCCTTCAACTCCAACAGAGACCTCCACGCCAACATTGGCACAGGGTTCCTCGGCCTCCATGCCTTTCACTCCATCATGAACCATGAGCCTTTTGCGGGCATACCCATGGTGCTCGAGACACCCATTGATCGGCCAGGTGCTGACGGCAAGTCTGTCGAGGACAAGAAGGTCTGGGCTGACGAGATCAAGCTCTTGGAGCGTCTTGTGGGCATGAACGCTGAGACTGAGGAGTTCAAAGATCTTGAAACGGAATTGCAGGCCCGGGGCGAGTCAGAAAGGAACAAGATACAGGATCAAGTTGACCGTAAAACAGCCAAGGATGCCAAGAAGGGGTCTAAGAAGGGCGGTAAGAGGAAGAAGAAGAAGGGTGAGTCTGAAGATGAAAGTGAGTAGATGTCTCCTAATCGATCACTCTATCGTACAGCGAGTTTGTACGATGAAGGAATTAGTAATGGATGGTTGGGTGTAGTGTAATATTTTAGAGTCATTTGTATGTATAGTGCTTAGTTATCGAAATTTGTCCTCGTTCAGCCCGAAGGTTGAACTAATAAGGTTTCCGAGTGATTTATCGAGGGAAATGCTGATAAATAACAAGATTCGTCGGGCATTGACGGACGAAACGGGCTCTCATGAGCCAAGCAAGATCTAGCCAACTTTGCATGTTTCTCCAGTGTGTATGTCTGTTACTTTGAAATTGCGAATGCTAATCAACGCAATGCTCATCCAGATCTATATTCCTCTCCAGCCAAAGGGGTATAACTGTTAGACCAACAGCCAAAACTCGGGGAACCCCTTGCTAAGGAAAGGTCTTCTATGGTATATGACTGACTTATAATAACTACTCATGATCATTCATCTTGCGAAGATTAAAGACCAAAACACGCAGACAAAGCTCAGAGTCAGCCAACGCCCCAGTTCCTACCAATATCAAACGCCAGGCAACGAACAACGACAATACGCCACCCATAAACAACTTCTACTTGCGGTTCTTGCCAAAGGTGCCCTCGAGCTTGCCCATGATACTCTTGAGTCCAACACCTCTTTCACAGTTAGCTTCTAACCACGTTTCCATCCTCTCCCTGACGCTCCTCATCGACTTAAGCGCAGGCATCTTGCCACCATCCTCACTTCCAGCTGCTGCGACGGCCCCAGGGTTGAGTAGAAGTTCGAAGCAATCAGACCAGAGATCGGTCTGCCAGTATCGTTTAAGGCTCTCTCGGATCTTGTAGCGTCTACCAGACTTGCCGAGCCCACCCTGATCGCAACGTACAGTCTCGATGTACTTGCCGAAGAGGAGCGTGTGAATCGTGCCCGCGAGGCCGTGGTAATCGATCTGCCACGTCCATGGGCGACCCTCTCGCATCTCAGCGCAGTCTTGAGCGCTGGTTTTCCAGTCGGCGATGAACTCAACTTCAGGGACAAAGGCACGCATATCAATACCACGGCCAAAATCAATAAGCACAACTCCACGCGACGACCATCCACCGCTTCCATCGGCTTTCCACTGACCTGTCAAAGTCTCGTCGTTGTGTAGTGCGTCCAAACGTAGCAGACAATTATCGGCTTTGAGATCTCCATGTAGAATGCTATTGGAGTGAAGAGCTTCAACGGTTCTTAGAAGCTCGACGGTGAAAAACATTGCCAGCTGCTCATCCATAACTGCAGAAGGTTCAGCTCGGAAGAAGTTGACAACGTCTAAAAGAGTGCCATGGGGATGGAAAGGCAAGAAAAGAAACGCCTCCTCTTGAAAGAGGTGCATCTCATGCGCATAAGATAAGGAGGCCGAAGCACGATGTTGAGGACCCAAGCGACTGTGAGCTAAACGCATCATGTGAAACTCCCATGGTGTAGGCGGGCTCTCCATCTTCAAAGCCTCGATTTCACTGCGATGGCTAACTGCGAAAGCACCCTTGCCCATAGTAGGAACCGCATTCTCATCATTCTCATCAGCTCCCGGAGCCGAGTTCTCAACAAGATAGACAGGAGCAAACGCCCCAGCACCAAGTTCTTTCTTGATTGTGTAGGTTGAACGAGTACCAGGGAGCTCGATTATTATAGGAGGAGTAACGAGTCCCGTTTTATCGCCAGTCTTGATTGCTTTGGCCAGAGCCTTGGCGAACTTGCGGATCTCACCTCCTCGTTCGTATCTCTCATGTCGATGGTCGTAAAACCCAGAATATGAACTCAACGGAGGCAGCATCCTGGAGATGATCTCAGAACGAACAGATTCATCCACAGGATTACACTGAGCATCCCTGATAATGGGGCCTTTAGGAGCAAGAGGTTTAGAAGGGATTGACTTTCCCAGAGGTCCAACGGATTTGGGAGCAAGGGGCGCGGACATCTTTGGGGCTAGGATAGGATCGTTGACCATTTCTCGAAGAGGACTGCTCAGAGGTTCTGAATCCGAACTCTCATCCTCTTCATCAATAATCGGGGAATTCTCCTTCTTAGAAGGTGTTTTGTACCCACGACGTTCCATGGTCACATCCAGAGACACTTCGGTTCTCTCAGTGATGGGGGTCATGAAAGGCAGTCGGTTGTTAGCCACCTCGGCCGGATCCCTATATGGTCGAGTTGGGGGCTCGTAATCTTCAGGGGGAATGGGAACGAATGTTGTGCGAGTTGAAGGAGGGAAATCTTCAGATACAGGCGTTTCGAGCTCCTCGACATCATAATCATCTTGTTCTTCTCCGGCCTCTGATTGTTGACAAGTGTTGTCGAAAGCTTCAGATGAGTTCTGATCAAGTCCTGGAACGCTTGCATCGATCAGATCAGATGCTTGGGTCTCATTACGTTCGGTGCCCTCCTCTCCATCCTCCTCTCCATCAATGTGAGGAATGTGTCGTCGTGTCGAAAAGTCGGACCATTCGCTAACACTCTTGACATCAGATGTCTCATCATTATCGTCATCGCCTGCTTCACTGGGCTCTATGTGCCTCGTAGTCCCCGTGCTCTCTGCATCAGTAGTATAATTATCATCACTCTCATAATCATCATCGTCTGCGCTCTCCTCCTCCTGGCCAGCAGGTTTCAGGGGTGCATTGAAAATATCGTAAATATCATCAGTGGCAGCCTTAGTATGAAGTGTCATAGTAGGCTCAGATATGTTTTTCTTCTTTAGCTTTGGTCTGGATGGCGAGTCAAGCTTTGCTTTGACTGTTGAGGGTTAGATGATTGTATCATGTCTGGAACATGGGTTGACTTACTGATTTGTGTCTCGTTGACTTCCATCATTTTCTTCTTCTTACCACCTCGTGGCCCTCGAGGTTGCTCAATAGCCCTGCCATTCTCATCATACTGCACAGTGTCCTTGTGAATTGCCAACTTGGTGGAAGAGTCCTGATGAATGACCAACTTCTCGACTGTGTTTTTATGAATGGGCATTTTGTCGACTGGATCTTGATGGATCACTAGCTTCTCTCCGACTCCTTTACTGATCTCCTCGATCTCCAGGGGCATGACAGGCTCAGGAACGAGGTTGTCGTCAAACGTTTCTTCTTCCCAGTAGTGGTCAAGCCAGCCTCGGTTAGCAGCCACAATCTCCTCGAAGCTAAGCTCTGTACCGATCTCTTCAGGAGTTGGGTAGATCGCAGCAAGGTCAACAAAAACACGCTCCTTCTTCCCAGTTTGCGGGTGAATGGAAATTTGATGCTTTGACGGAACAACAACGATATTCTGTATTTGCGAAAGAGACTATTGAACCATAACAAATCATAACCATACATTAGTCCTATGACCATCAACATGTGGGCAAGCCGGGAGGAAGAATATCAACTTACCGGATCCCTAAACACTGACATTTTGGGAGCCGTGCTCTTCTTGCCACCAGCTGGCAATGTCTCACCCGCCCAGGGTTTGGCCTCTACCGCATTCTCCTTCTTCCGGTCTGCCAAGGAGCCGATAGTGTCCCAGCCCTTTGAGCCCGCACCCATTGATGACACGGCAGACGGTTGAGCGTCGGCATCTGAGAAGATGGCTAGCTTGGATTTGGCGGGCTTGCCAGCTCCACCACTTGAAGGTCTTGGTGCTTGAGGATCTGCTGCTCGCGCAGCAGCAAAAGGATCGACTTTAGCAGCAAGAGCCGGCCGCATGGTGGGCAATGCTGGAGATGAGGGCTCGTTCATGACATCTGGCTGCTGGGCAACACGTTGCTCAAACTCCTTGAACTTGCGAATAAGGCGCTGCACAGGTCGAGCCTCACGGTCAATGCCCAGCTTGTACACTTCTTCGGCTTGCGCCCATCTGCCTGCCCCTTCAAGCCAAGCAGCGTACTCCTCATAGAATAATGCGAGCGACTCTCCTATTCCATGTCGCGACAAAAACATGTATGTCTCGCGGGGGGTATCGGAGAAGAAGTGGATATAATGAACCCAGAGCTTGAGATACCGAGGGTCATTTTTGTATTGTGTTGAACCAATGAAGGCCTTGGTTGCACGCTCGAGGAGGGTGTGTAGTTGTGATTGTGGTGTTGCTTGCGCTGAGGGGTAGGCGTCTAGTGTCCATCGTACGTAACGTTCAAAAACGTCGAGAGGATCGTCCGACTCATCGATATTTTCGACTTCTTGCTCAAATTCGGCGCGGATGCAGTCGTTAACATTGCGCGTATCTGAAGGAGTCGGTGTAGACAGTTTCTGAAGTGGTGAAGGTGAGTAGAGCTCAGCGAGCTTCTTAGCTGAACGACCGCCAGGCAAAGACTGGATGTTTTCTTTTTGTCCTTCGATCAAGTCGAAGTCGATGAGATCTCCTGAGGCTGACATATTGGATTAGTATATCTCCTCTAGAGAGACGTTTGCTTTGTGTGAAACACTCTCGAGGGCGTTGTTGTTTAAGTGCTAATCATTTAAGTGGGATGGTCGCATATTGTTGTTGATAACGTGCCAATAAACTTGTTGCTGTAGAAACAGCCACTTGTGGCCGATATCGCACAAGCCACATCTGAAAAGAACGCTTGATATCAGTCAATAATACAATTAAACTCAAGGAAACGTGACTGTTAAGGTATAAATTTCCAGCTTTATGTGCTCGCAAGATATGCCAGGTAGTCACCTATCATTTATCACCAGAAAAAGACAGTCGTTTTTCTATTTCAGAACATTCACCAAGGTCTCTGCACAGTATGAACTAAGCTTGTTGAACTTCAATCAAAGTTTCATTAATTGATCAGTTTGCTTTTACTATTTTTCGCCTCTATTACTTTCAATTTGCCGTTCTGGTATATGGTCTCACGCGCTCCTGGCTGAAGACCCAAAGGCATCATTATCATCACAAGGCTTTTGTTCCACAAGGCAATCCATCCCGATTTACAGGTTAACAGACTTGCGGAAGTTAGCACCAGGGTAAATAGCCTGGTCGCCGAGCTCCTCCTCAATTCGGAGGATCTGGTTGAGCTTGGCGAGACGCTCAGATCGGGCAGGGGCACCAGTCTTGATCTCACCAGCACGGAGGCCGACAGCGATGTCAGCAATGGTGACATCCTCAGTCTCACCGGATCGGTGAGAGACCATGACACCCCAACCATCAGCGTAGGAGTCCTTGGCAGCCTGGATGGACTCGGTCAGAGTACCAATCTGGTTGACCTTGAGGAGGAGAGCGTTGCAAGACTTGAGCTCGATGGCCTTCTTGATGCGGAGAGGGTTGGTGACAGTCAGGTCATCACCGACAATCTGGATATCCTGGGTCTTGGAGAAGTAGCTCCAGGCCTCCCAGTCGTCCTCGGCGAAGGGGTCCTCAATGGAGACAATGGGGTACTTCTTGCAGAGCTCAGAGTAAAGGTTGGCGAGCTCCTCATAGGTGATCCACTTGGTGGGGTCAGACTCGGGGTTCTTGAAGTCAAGATCATACTTCTTCTCCTCAACCTTGTAGAACTCGCTGGAGGCAACATCCATAGCGATCTTGATCTTGCCGGTATAGCCAACCTGCTCAATGGCATCTGTGATGAGCTCAAGGGCCTCCTCGGCAGTCTGGATATCGGGAGCAACACCACCCTCGTCACCGACGTTGCCGGCGGACTGGCCATATCGCTTCTTGGCCAGACCCTTAAGGGCCTGGTAGACTTCAGCACCCTGGCGCATGGCCTCGGTGAAAGTGGGAGCCTCGCTATAACCGGGTTAGAAATACAGAAGCTTAAGACGAATGTATCGGGCACATACGTAGGAACGATCATGAACTCCTGGAAGGCGAGGCGGCCACCAGCGTGGGAACCACCATTGAGGACGTTCATGAAGGGAACGGGAAGGACATAGGGCTTCTTGGTTCCGGCGAGATCGGAAACGTGGGCGTACAGAGGAACACCCTACAGTGCGTGGTTAGCTGCGCGAATCACAGAATGAAAGTGACGTGGTTTTGAAGCTCACCTTCTCAGCAGCACCGGCCTTGGCAACAGCCAGAGACACACCGAGAATGGCATTGGCACCGAGCTTGGTCTTGTTGGGAGTACCATCGAGCTCGTTAAGGAAAGCATCGACAGCGGACTGGTCCTTGACATCGAGGTTCTTCTCGATCAATGCGGGAGCAATGACGGTGTTGACGTTCTCGACAGCCTTGGTGACACCCTTGCCACCCCACTTGGACTTGTCGCCATCTCGGAGTTCGCAAGCCTCGTGCTGACCTATATTATCATGAACTTAGCGAGTGTATACAGATAATGGCCGAGGAGGGTCGGGACGAACCGGTAGAGGCACCGGAGGGAACGATGGCACGGTGAAGGCCAGTCTCGGTGACGACGTCAACCTCAACGGTGGGGTTTCCACGGGAGTCGTAGACGGAGCGGGCGAAAACCTTCTTGACAGCCATGTTGACGGGTAATATGTTTTCTAAATGAGTTGTTAAATTAGTTGATTTGCCTTTAGGATGAAAAGGTTAAGGATGAAGAGGAGGAAGAAGAAGTGGAATAAATTATATAGCAGTTTGGAAGTGGAAGGCTCGACTGATGGAATGGGCGGCAATCAAACGGGCAGTGCCATGACAGAGCTGAGTGGTGGGCAATTGGTTAATACCAATGCCAGCCAGTGCCAGGGCAAATCGCTCAATGAGTGGGTGGAATATGCCTCAACACCTCATTGCCCTGCCCAACCCAGCCCAGCAACGGAGAGTGGTTTGTTGTTGCTCATCACAACCAAGCCAAACCAAGCCAAATCAAACCAGCTCATAGCATTTTTTT
>PVQA01001734.1:0-70865 GCA_002980515.1 Fusarium burgessii | reverse complement strand
TGCCTATACAATTGCCTAAGATAAGCTTTTCAGCTTATCAACTGATTAAATTATATACAGAAAATAGAACTCTAAACATTTTCCTAAAGGCATAAGAAGCTGTCTTCAGTCCCCCCGTTATGGAGCCAACTCAACACCAAAAATCATCCAAAATCGACCGCATTTCTGTACAAGATGGCGGCACACGTACCCACGAGGACACTCATCAGCGCCTATCAGTGACCTGACGCCATGGCCTACCAAACCAATCATCATATCATCAACACGGCTTGTTTGAGGAGGATAAATCACTCGGTGACTCAGGATCGAAAGTTGGGAGGAAAACGCGTATTCGGTGGCTGCGTTGTTGTCTGGAGGAAAAGCTAAACCGAAGGTTCAGGAGTATCGAGTCACAGGGTGGTGAGGATCGAGTAATAACAAAGTAATTTTAACATAATGTTAAAGAAGCTGCATTAGACTAGTATCTTCCTAAAATCCCCCATTATACCGACTCAAATCATCATTCTGTGCAACACCATTCTGATCAGGCAACGCCGTAGCAGTCTGATCAAGCGCCCCATTAACCTGACTCAACTGAGTCGGCCTCAACATATTATCCTGCTCAAAGGCACTAAACAAATTCAACAAATCCGATTCCAACCCAAACATGTCGGCCATATTATCATCCATACTAAAATTACCCATCCCGTTTCTGTTCCAATTTGTCTGTACAATAGGCTGTGTCTGTCGAACTTCTGGTGTCTCCTGTTGCAATATCTGCGCAGCTGCGGCATTACCACTTGGAGTGAACGGCGACTCTAGTGATAAAGCGCGATGAATCGTTCCTTTGAGTGAGCGCCATAGTCTTCTGCCTAGTTGTCCGTGCTGAGAGATATTCTTAAGAAGACGTACGGCATCTTGGAAGCTTTGTCTGCATCTATCGGCAAAGACATCTGGGCCGTGACATACGGCGAGAAGAATCGATGCTAGAGCGCCTGTGAGGAAGTAATTAAATGTCGCTTTTTGCCGAGCGTAGATATCGCTTGTTTCGTTCAAATTCACTAATACCTGGATTGTGTCTTGCGCAAGACTGACGACGAGTTGGGCACCTTGCATGTCGGATCGCAGGTTTTCTGCACTCATGACATGATGTCGCAGAACCAAACTTCGGATATAATTCCCTCGTAGATAGAGCAGCGTTCTCAAGCGCTGTAAAACTCGAGGCTGGTGCCGTGGAGCTTGTGAGAGTCGAGGGTATACAAGCTGTAAATCATCAGGTATAGAATGAATCCATTTCTGAGTCAGAAAGTCAAAAAAGTCGACTTTATCCTTCGGAACGCTGAATGGTGATGAATCAAGTGGTAAATCCTCCCAGACTTTGGAACATAGTTTGGCGTACGAGACCATGCATCGAAGATATTGATGTTCTTCACCCTATAAATCGTCAGTACAATACACCAAGTCCGATAAATGAGGGGGAACTCACAGGTTCTGGACATTGGGGATCGATATCCCGATCCGAAATGCCGAATGATAGACTAGTGCCATAACTCCACCTTCGGTCCATGATGTACACACACCAGAAACAACGAATCGCTAGATCTCGTTCTGCTGGATTTTTGAAGTTTTCAAAGAGTGATGTTCGGCGATGGAGGCCGATTTCAAGTGCTTCTCTTCCTGCGTTGCCGATGGCTCTCCAGGCGAGGAGATCTTCTCCGCAGTGAAACCAGTAGATGCTCTACGTAGCATTAGTAATAGTAGAGATAGTCAAGGGAGGACGTACCAGCATAATCATTAGTTGAAGTTCCTGAAGATCAATAAACGCCTCGCCTGATACCCTGCAAATAACAGGCTCAACATCATCGATCAATTTCTTGCTGATATTATTCAGCCCCTGCGCCTCAATCGCAACAGACGTAGCAACAGCAAGTTTGATAGCCTGAACATCCTTGAGCGTACTCTCCATCGGCGCCTGAACAACCGAGACTGCTTTTGCAGATAACTCATTGACGTCGATGAACGGATAAATAGACTGAATCTCCTCATTATAAATATCCAACAATCTCTGAACCTCGGCAATTCCCAAACTCGACAGAATCTCAATATCTTCCATCCCAGGTGATAGATGCTCACTTTCAACAACGGGTTCAGTTTCGCTGGGTGATTCAGCGGGTGTGCTTGTACCAGTAGCATTATGCTCGATGCCCATTCCCGTGAGTGAGTTTTCAGCGATTTGGAAACTGTACGCTGAGCGCGTTGGACCCACGAATTGAGGTTGTCGTGGTTCATTTCTGACGTTGCGGAGATCCTTCCGATATGTTGATCCTTGGCCTTGGGGAGTGGATTTTGTAGAGGAGAGTGTCATTTGCGGGAGACGTTGGGATACGTCTTGAAGAGCTGATGTTAGGGCGTTGACTTGGTTTTGGAGGGCGATTACTTGTTGGCTCAGAGATGTGACGTCTGTTCTGAGGCCCGTTAGCTATTATTTTATATGAGATTCGATGAGAGACTCACTGTGGCTCTTGAGTTGATCGTCTTCGCGATGGTTCAGCGTCTTCCTTTGCTGGTTGAGGCGCAGTTGGCGCAAAGATGCATTCAACTTTATTTGCGTCGCATCTTTTACATATCTCATCACCATCTTCTCTCACACACTTTAACTTCTTCTTCTTACACTCGTTGCTATTATTTCATAGTCAGTATAATCCAAGACCATGAGATGAAGTCGCGTACCAAGCAACAGGCGCGTATTTGGCGCGTTTACTCCGCTGATGAGACGACGTCACCGACTCTGAAATCGAGCCCATTCGTTTCCGACCTGGATCCATCGCTGGGAATCATTACCAGTCTGTGTCTGTCGTCGTCGTGATTGAGGTTCATGAAATAAATACGGGTTGTAGTGAGTGAGTGTCATGTTGCACTAAAGAAAAGGGCGGGGCTGAGGTGAGGAGGAGCTGTAATTATTACTTTCCGGGGGTCGCTTATCAAGATATTCCGCTAACTTGGACTAAACCAAACGTGACAACGCCTGTTTGAGGCCCAGACCATGCTGATCATCCTCTTATCTGCCTCCGATTCCTCAGTACACTCTCTTATCGTACAGAAATAAAATTTTGACCTTTCTCCAAGTGGTTATTACTTTCCCCCCTCTAATGTTTTATTTTCCATAACTTATCCATACTTCATCTGTTCTTCTAATCCCATTGATATCATTTTGTGTCTTTGTATCGCGTAGGATACTTTCATCGCTGGCATTGTTCGCATTGTATGTAACAACCGTTCGATGCGAAGGTCCGCTACCGCCGATTGTTTCGGTACCGGGTATTGAACTATTTCCGTATTTCCGGCCGCTGTGATTGCCGTACATGGGGAGTTTGTATGAACTACCCACGCCGGAGCTGTCGCCTTGGCTGCCGTATCTGAAGCGGACGTAGAGAGGTCGGAGGACGGGAATTGATGAGCACATGATTGTTACTGTGCTTTCGGTTGCGGACCAGATGAGCATGTCGACAGTGTCGTCTGCGAAAAAAAAAAAGTTAGTCAATTGGGAATTGAGAGAGACTGAGAGACATACAGATATACTCGCTGGCGTTCAATCCATTGAGAGCGACGGTACGGACAATACCACAGATTCCGGCACTAAAATTGTCAGTTGAATCACTCAATCATGCATCAATTTGGGTTAACTTACAAGATACCGAGGCTGAGACCGCACGCGACAGTGATCTTTTCTTTGCGCTTCATGTTGAGCTCCCAAATGACAAACCACGGAAGAATCGCAAAGCAAAAGTCCGCAACGACAAACCAAGCTACAACTATTAGCAGACACTCAGATCATCTCACTCAATCATAACTCACATCCGACAGTCAAGCCGACCTTGGAAAAGTCAATCCAGCACGTCCCAGGAACCCTTCGATCCCAAGTCCTCTGCACAGGATCACACTGCACAACGACAACGATACTTGAAAATAAAGTGATAAAGGTAGTCCCCGCGAGGAAAGCCCAAATAAATGCTTTCTGGAACTTGTTTCGCACGATGCGCAGTAGAAAGATGCCGACGGCGCATTTCCCAACCCCAATGACCATTAACCCGGCAACTTGGCTGTAGATTTCCATCTCAACCGCTTTAAAGTATGCATCTGGATTCCCAACATCTGCGAATTTTCGACCGAGGCCGTATCTTGTTCCGGCTGTGACGAAGGCGGAGTAGATAATCTGCAGGACCTATCAAGTGTTAGCTCGCGGTACATAGTCTACTTGGTAAGTGAAAGCCATACCAATGCGATGATAACTAGATAATCATCTGCTCCGACAGAGTGCAGAATCTGCGATCTCGTGTATAGTCTCAATCCAACAAAGAGTGCAAAAACAACGACTTGAACCCATAGCACTGCATTCAGCATAGGCCCATAACCTCCGTAATAACTCGTCATGATTGCAAATACCAACAAAAACCCGATACAATAGTAACAAAGACAAGAAAGAATGAAGTTAAAGGCTCGCCTTGTCAGTGGAACTCACGGCCTTATCGACTCGAGGCGAGACAACATTTTCACAACGCCCCTGATCACACGTTTTTTCACAGTGGAGTATTAGAGTATGCACCTTGCTTCTGGACATGACCAGGGAAAAGAAAGAAGTGAAGGATCACTTCCTAGTGTGTTTCAATGCATGGTTAAGGAGGATTGTTAGCTAACTTCAGCTTTTACAAGATCTACACGAAAACCCTTGTTGGCGATACGATATGTCTAGCACGCACGAGGCAAACTTCGGAGATGAACCAATAGTAAATGGTGATACAACGGCAGCGAGTTCTGTCACAACTTGCCTTGTCAGTTTTGTCTGGAGGCGAGCAAACATGGCGTGAAATGTGATTAATGCGGAGCTTGTTTGCTCTTTTCTCGTGGTATATCATATATGACAAGAGTAAACCTTGACTTCGAGACTCGAGTCAACTTTTGAGGTCTCGTACTGCGTGTCTGGATCCTCGCAAACCCGAGAAATTGGGAGCTGCAAGAACTTGACTTTGCAGCATCAAATGCAATGTTGAAACATATCTTGTAAAGAATGATTCAGCTGTCAGTTAATTCTCCTCGGGTACCGCCACCCCGTAGGATTTGCCGAGACAACAATCTGCCCCCACATGCATTTAAGAGCTCGAATCAAACGGATGCTCTCTTTGCTTTTTCTCATCTATTTCTCTCCGACCAAACATAAACACAGCATTCTTTCATTTCATGATTGGTTAATTTTGAATCAACACTGCAAGTGATTTGTGATGAGAAAACTCTGCTGGAGATGGCAAAACCGCCAGAGTAACATCGACTGCAGAACTAACGCGTTGATCATGCCGAACTCCAGGCGAAAGGCTTGATAACCAGGAATTGCCCTGTCGATGGTGAGGTTCTCCGATACAGGGCTGCCTTGTCTCTAAGGTTTCCTCGAGACAACTTGACGATAGGATTCAGGCAACGTTGCGGTATATCCACTTATAGAACGACGGATATGCTAATTGCGGCTCAATGTTGCATCTATGAACCGCGTCATTTGGCCGGGCCGTTACGGGTCAACAGCCGTTAATTTAATGGTTCCTGGGACACTGGCCAAGGTTACTAAGTGCTGCTGATTTGATGACTGCATGTAAATACAAGAACTACCCAAAGTATCCCGCGTTCCCCGTGGGATTCGAATCCCGGCATTAGCTAGCGAAGCGACCTTGTTCCGTGGGGACTCGTCCGACAATTGGGCAAACAATTCATTTTCTGTTGGTACCAGCAACTGACATGTCACTCTGAGTAGTTCACCCTGATATTTTTTGTATGGAGATGCCTGACAAGTATCATTCTGATGATATGCAGACAATGCTACAGTTGTGGCGAGACGACTGTAACACTGATATCTATACCTCTTTGGACCTATCCTTAGCCAATAGTCGTAAAATCTGTTTGAAAACTTCATGCCTAACCACCGTTGAGATGGCCGAGTTGGTTATGGCGCCAGGACAAGGTTGTCCTTCCTTAACACAAACTTGGAAACCTTCACTGAAGCCATCCACACCATTTGACCATCCTAGTAAGGGGCACCATGTTCCAGGTCCACAAGAACGTGCCTCAACTGAACCACTAGCCTTGTGAAGATATCCGATTGAGGATCATGAACGTATTTATACAACCGAGCAGTGTCTCAAATATCACAAATTAACTTTTCTTTTTCGTCTCCACTCCAAAGCATATTCACTCTTATACTTGGCACCTTACAATGGGCTCAGTAGGAACCTCCACTGATAATATCGTCGCTACCCTCGACGGTGTAAACTCTAGTCAATTCGGCGGCGATGAAGTCGAACGTCTCTGTGTTCGTGCAGCTGCACGTCGTCTTCTAGCCAGAGTTGAAACTCCATATGAACGAGCGTGGGGCTTCTGCTTTGAACATCCTGCTGTTTTTGCAGCGCTTCAAACCGCCATTGATCTAGGAATCTGGAAGACTTGGACTAAGGAGGGTGGTGGGAAGAGGACAATTGATGAGTTGGTCAAGTTGACTGGTCGTGATGTTGAGCCTAACTTGCTGCGTGAGTTGTCATGTTCTTTAAGCTATGATCAGCATTGACATGGTTCAGGACGTCTATTCCGTCTCTTGGCCGCATTTTACGTCGTCGAGGAAACAGCTGAAGATACTTTCAAGCCAACCCCATTCTCATACGCTATTGGTGACGAAAGTACCAAGGTCCGAGCCTCACTCCAAGCAGCGTAAATCTCCCAATCACAAAGCCTGTCTCATCAAACTAACCGACCTCAGAACCTACCAGTACATCTCAGCTGGCCAGAACCTCCCCAAATACCTCGCCAAAATAGGTTACAAAGCCCCCACTGCAGCTGAAGATAATAACCACGCAGGCAGTGATCCCGACGGACTCAACTTCTTCGGTCGTCTGCAAAAGAGTCCAGAGTGCTATGAAGCTTTTACAGGGCATATGGAGGCTTGGACCTCGTGGAAGACGCCTTGGACTAAGATTTATGATCCTAGCAGGTTGATTCAGGGCGCTGATCTGAGTAAACCGCTTGTTGTTGATGTTGGAGGCAATACTGGTATTGATATCTCGCATGTTCTCAAGGCGAGACTGGATTTGCCCAAAGGGGCTTTGGTGTTGCAGGATTTGCCGGAGATTATCGAGCGAACTGATGTTGATGAGAAGATTACGGCTATGGCTCATGATTTCTTCAAACCTCAGCCTGTAAAGGGTGAGTCTACCAACTGCAACTCAGTAAAGGTTGACGTACTGACATATCTATAGGAAGCCGGGCATACTTCATGCACGCAGTACTTCATGACTGGCCCGACGCTCAAGCTAGACAGCTTCTACAGAACACCAAGGATGCCATGACGAAGGGTTACTCTAAGCTCTTCATATATGATATCGTTCTGCCACCTACTGGAGCTAGTATCAGCCAGACCACCATGGACGTCCAGATGATGTCTCTTCTTTCAGCTTCTGAGCGAACAAAGAGTCAGTGGGAGGATTTGCTGACTGAAGCTGGGTTTAAGATTGTGAAGTTCTGGCCTGATCCTCAGCAGTATGAGATGCTCATTGAGGCTGAAATTGCATAAACGAGTCATGGCGGAATGGATATGATCCTAGAATAGCTGGTAGCAATCAAGTCATTTGTACCATTCCATCATTCAGAAATTCATCGCGACAGAATGATTTTTATCTCGATATCTTGCCTAATATTATACGGGCCTGGACTCCCTAGTCACAAACAATATGGATCAGCAGTCATACACTGACATGCTGGCTTACTTCATTGACTATTCTCATACAAGCTCTTGCCTCTTATTTCAGAGGTAGAGGTACTTCCCGCTCGACTTGCCTTATTTATTAATATTATTTTATTGCTACTATAAAGGTAGGTATTAATTATCTCTAGAAAAGGTAACTAGTATTATAATTTGCTACCTTTATCACTCACTAGAGGTAAAAGAAGATCATAATGGACTATAGAGACATATAGCATCCGCTCTTTTCCCTGTAGGCAGATAATAATAAGCGCTTGTGAGTAAAGGCAATGTATCTCTGGTAGCTGTGGCTAGTAAAGCGGCTTAGCCACAGGCCTCTTCGGCAAGAACTTCAGCGACAAGTGCCGGCATGAGAGATCCTATTTCCAGCCTCAGCAGTATTTCAACTTTCTGCATCAGCCTTTGTACCAAATCAGCAGATAGACAACAGTTAAAAGTTTCTTGGCTTGAGTACTGATGTAATTCTCCACCTATCATATTAGGTCTGACCGTCTGGCGTAGTCTTTTCATTGCCATTGCGTTCAAATCCACATCTTTACTAGTACACCTAGTTCACTTCATCGCGTTTGCGATCAATTTTGTTAAATATGACACGTTAGGAAGTGCGTGGATGCATTTCGAGGTTTTCCCGCTTTCACAATGGCGTAGTAATACGGTGGTGAGTTTCGCAAGGGCGAACATTTGTTTAATAATGTGCCAACTTTCACAAGAGCGGGAAGACCGTCAAATGTCCGCCGGCAAGAAAGCCATAACGAGCATTGTCACTATGCCGATGTCCAGTCATAGATAAGAACAGCCATCTTAGCCGTATAATGACATCGGGTCAGCTAGTGAAATGCTCAATAGCTCAGACCCTCGTCGGCTGGCGCCCCCTCTACGTCCTCATGGACAGAAAAAAAACTCTCAAGAATAAACTTATCTTTTATTTCGCATACGTGGCACTTGCGGCTTGATCTCTCTCTGTCTTGTATCCCTGAAATAACAAGTGACCACGCTGACATCTGTTAAGGACACAGCTGAGGAACTCGTCGAGTTTTGAGGCGTTGAGTCGTCTTATGTACGTGTTCTACTGGTCACCATCCTTAGCGCTAGCCTGATCTCATTTGAAACTTTGACCTTTGAACATCTTTTCAGATTTTTTGATCTTTAATATTATATGGCATTTAAATCTCCAACGCGATCTGATCCTGAGATGCCCTAACATAATGTCACCGTCAAAACGCATATCAAAATCCAGCTCCAGCAGCGTCGGTGCAGTCGACCGCCATAGCGAGACAGGCCATGTCAAGTCATCGCCTTCAAAGACCGTGAGCGGAGCGCGGGCTAAAATAAATAATTTCAAGGTATCTTCATCCAAGGCAAGATCCCGAGGTTCCTCGCGCAAACGGCCTCCAGCACGTTCTTCAAATACGGGACAGTTGATGAGGAGGATAGCGGGCTTTGATAATTCACAATGCGAGCCAATTTCATCAGTAGCATGGCTTGCTTGCTCGTTCTTCAAGCTCGACCCAGCAAAGTATTGCAGACTGAGAACATGTCAAACACCCGGATGACCATCTGTTGGGCGCATCAAGTATGTTCTGAACGTTCATGTTACATACACATATCAAGACTGACGGCTTACCAGGGAACATATCATGCGTAGGCACTGGAAAGACATGACTGGACCGCAGATCGACAGACTGCGATCTCGTACAAAATATTCATCAAAGTCGAATGAGGAACGATGGGTAGAAATATTCAATATCCTATTTCCAGAAGCTGAGAAGCCACCAACACCATGTAAGCAAACTGAGTTTATTGTTTTGGGATCGTCAACGGCCCCTGTTACATCTTTAATGCTTTTCTGTCTTTAAATCTTGAGCTGGGGCTGACATCTTCGCTTAGACTGCTCCGATCCTAGCCATGAAAGCTTTACGTACCTCAATCGCGAGGTCCTAGAACTGCTTCGCGAGAGATTGGCCCAGGACAGTATGTTCAACTATAGCCCTATGCTCATGCAGCATATACCCGAGATAGTCGGTGATTGCATGACTTCTGCAATTATAAACTATCAGAACCCTCAACTAAGCTCTTCAACGATGCCAACAAGAGATGAGAGTCTTGTGACTCTAGGGCCTATTTATCAAACACTGCCTGCAGATTTGGATGCAGGAACTCCCGATCTCAATTTGGAGGAGTTCATCTTCAATCCTTCACCAGTTAATTGGATTAGCCAACCAATTAATTTGGTGAATGGTGTTGATTACTAGACCCTCGTCGAGGGAATATAATGTATTTTTAATTGCATTTTTTCATACTATATATCACTTTATTAGTAGCTACCTTTAGGGGAATAAGTTTCTTTTTTAAAGGCTATTTTAATTATGCTTTAAAGCTAGGTTTACTTATTCCTTTATACTATTATTTAAAGACAGGTTAATTGCAGCTATACTAAAAGTAAGGCTAAGGTTATATAGTTAAGATAATACAACATAACAATTTTCAAGGGTGCGTATTCTATAGAGCTAAATATAGCTTAGAGACGGCAACGTGAGAATTACCACTTTAAGTTTTCATGGATGTATATATGCCCTCAATCACAGATCTTAGCTGCTAATAACACATCTAGGAATACTTCTCTCCTAAGCTTTAGACTTAAAAATTTAACTATTCCTTAAATGCATACCTTGTTTGACCGTTTGTGTTCACTGCCTGCTTTATGACGATTAATTCTTATCAGAAAATGCAGATTGCCAAATTTGACAACCTTGAGACATTGCTTATAATGAATTTCCCGGGAGAGACTACGAAGAAATCGGATTTTTGGTTTATCTTGCGATGCAGAATGGTTTGACTCCATCTAATCTCTAGACAAGGCAGTTTCGCGCTGCATCATTATACAAAGTCAACATATTCTACGCTCGGCGTTCAATGTCGTTCCGTGACTCATTGCTTCACTCGGGTTGGTGGGATAAATCTATAGGGTTTTGCTCGATAGCGGGTGATTTCATCTTTACGAGTCACAATAAATTCAAAATATTAAGGTTTAATTGAAGGCCTTTGATTTTGGTCACTTTATTTGGCTCAAACTCAACCTCTGCGGATAAAGTTTACTCTTTCTCCTATTTTCATATTGGGTAATGGCACGGTATCATGCGGCTTTTAAGTGCGGGCGCTAAGACATCTCGGTCGAGGATCATTAGAAGTCATGTGAGCTTGTTCAATACGAGCACGGTAAGTCACAAGATATAAGAAGAAAGTGTAAGTTGTGCTCAATTGTACCGTCTTCAATTGACTTTTATCATCGCAAATGTTGAATGACGATCAATGATCAGATTCAAAATGAGGCTATAATGGGTCCAGTAACTAAGCGTTTAGCACATGGCGCGATCAGCAACCGGTCGCAAAAAAAATAAAATAAAATAAAAATAAGGAGGCTGGGCCCTTGAAACCGAGTCATTAACCTTATTATCAATGTTATACAGACCCTCAACAGCAACAGATAAATTCTTTTGTATTACCTTATACAAACGGCTTCTCACATCCGATCATGACACGACAGAAAGAAAATGAAGCCGAGTCGTCCGAGGGCGCTAGAAATGCGGCATTGGTTCGAGAAGCCAAGCTAAGTCGTCAGCAAAGATCTCAGCCACCCGGGAACTATATCTGAACGCGTCGTCTGACTTGTCAACGCGTGGCGAGGCGTTTTTTTTTTAGAGCGCGTGGCTTGCATATTAAGGAATGCAATGGCTTATCACGATAAGATGATCAATTGCTCCGTGAAATTGCGAAATTTGTACAAAGCTTATGCAGATCGTGTCTAACCGAGACAAACAGACCCATTGTTTCGGGTATACAGATAAGACACCAAGTAAGATTACAAGGATATTTTGCAGAGGCATAATCCTTTCTGTCCTTTTGTAGCGTGGATAAACGATGACGATTAGTAGACTAGAGCTCCAAATAAACAAGCTACGGATACAGTGGGAAATGAGGGGTAGAACTGCCGTTCAATACTACGTAGTAGTAGGGAAATGCAGATCGGCACCTTCAAAAGCTTCCCAAAAGATCCCTGAATTGGAGAAGAGCTCGCCAGGATAGGAAGGTCTGTTTACCCGAGACCCAGGCGGGACTTTTGCCTCTCCACGCACTGAACGGACTGTTCCCTCTTGAGGCAGTTCCCGATAGACATGGATGTAGTGTATGTACGATGCCGGTTCTTCCGGTCAATCTTTTGGTCTATGCACGACAATGCTTGGTTGAGACTTGACAGGGAGCAAGTGCCGTGTTCCGTGCAGTTACATCAGAAAGCATATGACGCAAATTGCACATACAATTGGGGGACAATCCGATCTTCTGTCCTACCTTTGCGGTTGCTATAAAAGCTCCAAAGCATGTCCATCACCTAATGTCACGCCGCACGACCAACTGTCTTCAAAATGCGGTTCAGTCTGATCAGCACTCTTCTGGCCTTTGGGACACTGTCCCAGGCTTTCAACCAAGGTGCCGTCAACGCCTTCAATCGTGTTCACCCCAGACGATATGATCACAAGCGATCGACTATCCCTGAGCAACCCGTCATTGAGAAAAGAAACAAGAAGAGCAAGTTCCTGAATAAGCATTCTGAAAAGTTTGTTGTGAACGGCTCTGCTATTCCCGAGGTTGCCTTTGATGTTGGCGAGTCTTATGCTGGACTGCTGCCTATTTCTCAGGACCCTGATGAGGAGCGCAAGCTGTACTTTTGGTTCTTTCCGAGTACTAACCCCAAGGCTGGAAAGGATGAGGTTGTCATTTGGTAACTATCCTCAATTACATTTTTTGAATGAGTGTACACTGACGGGTCTAGGTTGAACGGTGGCCCTGGCTGCAGTTCTCTCAGTGGTCTTCTCACCGAGAACGGTCCTTTCCTCTGGCAACAGGGTACTCTCGCCCCTGTGCCAAACACCTACAGCTGGACCAACCTGTAAGACACCTCAAACTCTTGCCAATGGCTTGACTAACATATTCCTAGAACAAACGTCATCTGGATTGAACAACCCGTCGGTGTCGGCTACAGCCAAGGCAAGCCCAACATCACCAACGAGGTGGAACTCGGCAAGCAATTCATCGGCTTCTGGAAAAACTTCATCGAGACCTTTGAAATGAAGGGTGCCACAACCTACATCACCGGAGAATCCTACGCCGGTTTCTACGTCCCCTACATCGCCGATGCCTTCATCACAGCCAATGACGACGATTACTACAAGCTCGGCGGTGTCGCCATCAACGATCCCATCATTGGTGAAACCACTCTTCAGCAGCAAGCTGTTATCTACCCGTACATCGAGTCCTGGTCCAACTTGTTCTATTTGAACCAGTCTTATATGAATGATCTTCGATGGACGCATCAGCACTGTGGATATGAGAAGTACCTTGACAAGTATTTCACTTTCCCTCCCCCTGAGGAAAAGTTTCCTCTTTTGCCTGATGCTTATGCCGATACGAAAAACTATACTTGCGATATCTTTGACTATGCTTATACAGCTGCTCTGGACTCGAATCCTTGCTTCAACATTTATCACATCACTGATACTTGCCCTCATACTTATAGCCAGCTCGGCATTGTCAACGACGTGAGCTTAATCCCAGTTCTCATTATTCTTGTAAAACAATGCTAACAAGTTCAGGGCGACTACTCTCCTCCTGGTGCCAAGGTCTACTTCAACCGCACAGATGTCAAGAAGGCTCTCAACGCTCCCATTGACCAAACCTGGTATCAATGCACACCCAACAAGGTCTTCGGTTTCGGCGACCCCAAGTCCAACCGCAGCGACACATCTCTCGCCCCCGCTCAAAACGACGTTCTCAAGCGCGTAATTGAGCACACCAACAACACTATCATCGGAGTAGGTCGTCTCGACTTCCTCCTCCCCCCCAACGGAACCCTCTTCGCCCTCCAAAACGCCACCTGGCACGGCAAGAAGGGATTCCAAAAGTATCCCCAAGACAAGCAGTTCTGGGTTCCTTTCCACATCGACTACAACGGTGGAAGGCTGAGCGAGGAGGGTGTTGTTGGACAGTGGGGTGAAGAGCGTGGTTTGACTTGGTACGAGGTTCAACTCGCTGGTCATGAACTTCCTGGTTACTCTGCTGGTTCTGGATACCGTGTTCTTGAGAAGTTGCTCGGAAGGATTAAGAATTTGGGTACGATTGAGAACTTTACTACTCAGCCGGGTGATTTCCAGGGTCATCCTCATCAGCGAGATATGAGCGTTAACCGGTTGGGTCTTCCTTGGACCCAACCGTTTAGCTATGCTTGATCTTGTCTGCAGTTAATATACACCCCAATTCATTACTGAGAAATTCCAGTTACGTTACTTACAGTGAAAGTTCTGCTTCCTAATAAAACAGATAATTCCGAAAGTGAGAGGATTCACAAATCACGGGATAAACCCAATCGGTTTGGTCTCAATTCTTCCCGCATGTTACGTCTCCATTAACATCCTGACCCTTCTATATTTTGCAGGGTTTTCAATTGAGGCTCAAATCCCCTTTGAGCATTTTTCTTTCAATACAATTCACTGCCAAGATGCTCCCTATACCTCTGTTGGGTACATACCTGTTCGCATACAATTGCTATGCGGAATGATCAGAACCTCCACATGAAGCATCATCAGAATCTCAGGAACGATACATAGCCTGCTTTAAATGAGCGTGCGATGAAAGAACTGGAGCAGTCTATTGCACGGCTTGGTAAAGACCCCGTGTTTCTTGCTAAGAGAGTTGGCCAGCTTGTCGGTGCGCAAGTTATAGACGACTAGATGTATCGCATTCGTTTCTTGTCGCCGATTCTTAGTAGTCTGTTAATCTTCCACTATCAGGCTGGCATGCATGAGCTTGGTATTGCGATTTTGAATGCCTGGGGCTTTGTTACGTATCCTACCCAGTTATACAATGCACTTCAACAGGAGGGATTACTTGTGAATCGATGGTAGGATATGGATGCCGTTAGAAGTTTACTGAGTGATTCCAACTTCTGTTGATAGTCCACCTAAGAACAAGGACGAGTATATGACCAGATTCCTTCTTCTTGAGATGGAATATACCGCTTTTGCCATCACAGCTAACAAAGGCCGTCTGCTGCGTCAACAAAGAGACATCAGAATATGGCTTTCGCACTGGAACAGACGGTATCAGAGATGGTGTACCTGTGCCAAGCATGTTCTTTCAATGATACTTACAACAGTCCGGCCAAGTCAATCTAACACCCGAGAACGTCGACATCATCTCTAGAAGCAACTACCTACAAGAACAAGAAGATTGCGAAGTATCCTTCCTCAAAATCAAAGGCGCAACAGATCTCAAGAAATAAAAGCAGAAAAAGAAAGCAACAGAAGGTGGCAAACTCACACCCGGCGAACTTCTCAAACCACACGCAATGGACCTAACAGCCGATATGTTTGAGTTTTCATTCCCCTATCACGTCCTCCACCGCTAGTCATGTAAATTTCTTCGTCAGATTAAAACCGCCTGCGATCCTATACTACGATGGTTATACGGACCTGCGTACCTTGATCAGGAGAAGCAGCTTTCGTGGATGGTGGGATAAATACTCAGGACGTTTGTGGAGGATCCGGATGGTAAGGGGAAGGAACTTATGGATATTGTTACATATGAATTTAATGGACTGGTTTGTCAGAAGGGCATTGGGATATGGAGATTACGACGGCGAAAAAGGCGTATGGGTTGCAGATTGCGCTTGATGATGACTACGATAGTGACGAGTCTGAGCTTCAGCCTCTTGAGTAAGGTTAGAGTGGAGTTATGGAATATGAAGTTTTGGTGCAGTTATGGTATAATTTTCGTGTAGCCTTTGTGAAGTTGTAGTGAAGTTATAATGCCGTTTTAGAGTACCTATATAAGGGCTGTATTGCTATAATTACAATGAAGTTACTATGAAGTTGTAAGGCAGTTATAATAAAAAGATGAAATGCTGGACTATATAGCTATAAATTACATAGACATGCTATTAATGTCTGGTTGCACCCTTCAGCTCTTTCACTGACTCATAAGTCTGCCATGAACTTTCGCGAAGACGTCGGCCCCAGATAGCACAAGGGATATATAGCAGGCAGACAGCAGTAGCTACGCATCCACTAATGATGAAAAGCTTTGATACGCCAATAGATGCAATCCAGCCGACAACGCCGAACGGAACGCCAATAGAAGGAATATTGCGGATGAATGTCACGGAGATGAATGCCTCTGCAGTGAGCTAACAACATTGTTAGTGATGAATTTGAAAGGCTGCTTATGGTGACTCACACTCTGATAGATATCAATGACGATTGTGCAAGAGATGTCAATCATGGAAGCACCACCAAAGCCAAACATGGCACCTCCAATGCTAGGATAGATCCAGTGCCAGCCCTGATATAAGTTAGTCTACCGTTCACCACTCCATGAAATAGTAAGCTTACTTTGTCAGCAGAGACGCCAAAGAGAACAAGTCCACCACCCGTAAGTAACGCAGGCAACAAAAGAATATGCAGTCTCATCTCTGGTTCAAAAATACCCTTATTCCTTTTTGCCAGCTTGACAACAACCCAATCACCAAGAACACCACCATAAACACTTCCCAAAACATTTCCAACAAAGGGACCCAGGGACATGAGACCTACGCCAGCGGTGTTGAAGTTATACGGAGGTGCCGAAAAGACCATGGAGATGGATGATGTGAGGAGGATGAGAAAGGCGATGACGCTTGCGATTTGGATGGCTGCCCAGAGGACGTAGGGGAAGAGAAACATCTTGAGGGGGACGAGATAATTTCGCCAGAGGGGTTCATCTGTACGTGTGATAAAGCGCATTCGATCTTTGTATGTAAGTCTGGGAATTTGAGGATCGAAAGCGGCATCAGTATCGTGAAGCTTTCCTTGGATAGTTGATTGATCCTTGGGGTTCTTGGGTGAATCTGGTGCGCCTTGGCTGGAAGAGTTTCGTGTTTCCCCAATGGTAACAGGAATGAACTTTGTCTCTTCAAAGAAAAAGACAAAGAGGAGGAATAAAAAGGTCAAGACAATGCCAGTTGTATAGTATGTCCATCGCCAGTCTTGAGCAGCAGCTTGAACGCCAACGAGGCAAGGACAAACAAATTGACCAACCATGACAGCAAGGATATAAAAGCCATTAGCAGTACCTCTTTGATGAACAAAGAACAAATCGGCAATCTATCCCCAATCAGCACCCATCTATCACCAAAGGTGTCTTTACTCACAGTGATCTCCGAAATAGTCTCATTAATAGACCCAGCGAGTCCCGACAGAAAGTTCGTAACATACATCTCCCCCACAGTCTCCATCCGTCCACTCCACCACGACGTAGCAGCCATGAGACCGGTGGATAGTATGTAACATGGTCTGGAGCCATATTTTCGAGCGAGGGGGATGAAGAGAAAACTTCCGAGGGCGAGACCGGCCGAGTTGAAGGCGACGCCGTAGTTTAGTTGATCGTATGTCACGTGCATGTCGACGACCATTTGTTGCCAGAGTACCATTTGCATGACGATGCTAAAGATTGTGAGCATCGAGTAGAGAGAGTTTGGGGATGAAGGGGAGGAGGGAGGGCGTACGCTGAGAAGAATGCCACTGTTACGGCGAGGACGAGGGTAAAGTTCCATGCCTTTCGAAGTTTGCTCCAGTTCTGTTACTGTTAGTTGAAGTTTCCCAAAGCAAGTAGGGGATATCTGACCAAAGGATCATTGGGATCTTGTGAGGGTGTTGGAACGAGAACAATCTCAGAGCGGCCTGATATTGATTAGCACGACTGTCATAGACTGGTTGTTGTTGAGGTCACTGACTCAGGAGACGGGAAGTCCCAGGAGGAAAGCTCAACTCGCTATCCATTTCGACAAATGTTGACCAAAAAAAAAAAAAGGATTTGAGAAATATGAGACACTCTTCTTTGTATGAGTCCTGGCGTCTGATCACCATCATCCCAGGCGAAGGATATCCCAGATTTATAGCAAAATCCCCTTATCACACCGAAACCGGCTTCTTCCAAACCTGGAGAAATCTTTGCCAAGCGATCGGTATTTTGCGGGGGGGAGCACTAGCATCCAAACAGTAGGTCCATCCACTACCGTCACTCCAAAATCCCCCCCAACTTGCGAGTAAAAGATAAGACTAATACCCAGCGTGTCAACCATCCTAAATAGGCATAGATCAAAACAACGATAGTTCAACGCCTCGCATCTTGGTCTCTTTATCAAGATCAACATCATTGTCACCTATTTGTAATGCTTTGTCTAGAATCTCCTCTAGGATAAGTGCATTCGGCGTATCGCGGTATGCATCGCAGATAGCGCAGCATCGTCGTAATGTTTTCACCCACTCTGGTCTCGTTTGAAGAATAGTCACCTCCAATCGAGCTGCTGTGTAGGGATACAGCATGCTGTTTCTGGCGAGAATGTGAGAGAACTCTTCCCGATGCTGTGTTTGGTATAATGCATCCAACGTCGCTACTAAACGACATACGAGGGCTTCATTACTCGGTGCAGGTCGCGTGCGCTTTTGTCGACGAGATAGTAAAATCCCCGATATCCGAAATGCTTCCCAGAGGTGAACATGCGGAACAGAACCCTCATGACCCTCCCAGTTCACAAAATCCCTCTCTACATCCTCACTGGCCAATCTCACAAAAATATCTAAAAGACTTCTCGGTAACCCCGAGACACTTTCAACGCCCGTGTCTAGACCATTTGGAGACGCTGCTTGGGCTGAGCGGAGAAAACCCCAGATTCCTAGCGTAGGTATGTCGCGGCCGCGTACAAAGGTGGGGATGTCCATTATGGCCATTGCTTCGAGGGAGAAGCGGTATTCGAGGTCGCCAATGCGGTGGGCATTTTTGGAGTGGGGGAAGAGATGGTATACCCACATCATGTGGTTTAGATGCGCTGTCCAGGGGATGCCTTGGAAGAGCTGGCGTTGTAATCAGTATCTTGAGCCTCAGAGAATACTGTTGAGGAGGCAGGGACGTACATGTAACGTGCAGAGGAATACACCAGCGTTGATCAGTCCTCCATCCAAAGTCCCGTCAAAACGACCCAATTGTTCGCGAAAAAGTCGAAGGCTTTGGTTACATAGATGGTGGAATAGTGGTGGTGGATTACGAGGGTTTGTGCTGAATAGATGAGTGGCGATTAGACCAAGGTAGAGTGGTTCATTCTGGAGAGCTAGGCGTTTGAGTTCAACAGGAAATGTGTCGTCTGTGGATGTTGAGTAAAAGTGAAACACGGTTTTTTGTATGACTATCTTGTTAATATGAGAATATTGTTGGATTGTGGTCAGCTTACATTCTTGAAAGAGTTGTTTATCTCGGTTACTTCTCCGTTGAAGCCACAGCGGTTCCTCAGTATTCTCAATCACTGGATAAGACGCCATATCCATTGGAGGATCAGGTAAACCCGCTCCTGGGGTAACCTCGATGTCATCATCCACTTGATTCAACTGGAACTCTCCAAAAGCCCCCTCCGCATCACCAATCTCCAACCCCTGCTCTCTCTTCCTCTTCCCCCCAGACCCCAAAACAGGAAGTGAAGCACCCGATAATTTCCCTCTCGATGCAACTCCAACATCCCATTGTAACTTGAGTGCATAACCTTCACAAGAAAGATTATTCTTCTGACATTCTTGACATGTTGGTTTTCGCTCGTCGCATTTTCGATGACGTCTTTTGCATGTGTTGCATCCGGTCCTTGAGCGTGACATTGTCTTTGGTGAGTTGGAGATAAGATTTCGGGGAAGTACACTACGGATTGATATCCAGCTCAGGCGGTCAAGGGTAGCAGAATGTTTAGTTTACTCCTTCAGGATAAGCTTGCATTCTTATCGCCTCAATGAAGCTATAATACACATTTACACTACTACATCTACAATCGAGAGTTGACATGATTATCCTCCTTCTTATAAACTCTCTCCCCTCCAAACCACGTCTCATCAACCTTTGTTTCCAGTAATCCTTCTACAGCCAACTTCTCTGGAAGAACCATAAAATCCGCCCTCAATCCCTTCTCCAACTTTCCAGTCCACGTCTCAGCAAACCTCGAATACGCAGCACCATACGTAGCAGCCTTCATAGCCTGCGCAAGCGTAATCGCACTCTTACCATTAGTTACATCCTTCCTCTCCGGTTCAAGCGCAGACTTTCTAGTTGTAGCGTTGTATAAATTCGGGAATGGTAGGTGGCGCGCTGTAGGTGCGTCTGTGCCGATTGCCACGTTGGCATGCCCGTCGAGACATTCTTTGTAAGGAAATACGTTTTTCCAAGATTCAGGCTTGACGAGCTTTTCGTAACCCTCTAGAATTGCTGGATCGCTATGCACGGGTTGGATGGAGGCTGTGATTCCAAGACGGCCGAGTCGTTTGGCGTCTTCGGGTGTTGCCATTTCCAAATGCTCGATTCTATGACGAGCGGTGGGATTGTTGGTGCTTGCGATGGCTTCAATGGCTTGTGTAACTGCTACATCGCCAATCGCGTGAATGGCGCATTGCATTCCAGCTTTTGTAATCTGATGAAGAACTCTGTTCATGGCGTCGCCGGGCCAGAGTGGTTGAATGAGATCAGTTGATTCGCCATATGGATATGACAATGCAGCTGTGCAACCATCGACGACACCATCGCACATGAGCTTGATACCAACAATGCAGAACTCTGGTGATTTCGAAGGATGAAACTTGTTGTGCATATCGATAGCTTCTTGAACCTTCTCATCAAGGAATTTCTCATCTATTTCGTAGGGAACGAACCAATGAGCTGCGATGTGAAGATTCAGTCCCTTCTTCTCCCGTAATTTCTGTAAAGCTTCCCAGGCTACAGCGTCCATCGCCATATCGATGACGCCAGTGTAGCCTTCAGCAGAATACGCCTCAATAGCTCTCTCCAAAGCCTCAAGCCTATCATCCTCTGTGAGTGATTGCATGAGAAAAGGCCAGATACATGCTGTAACAGCCCATTCGGCCAAAAGACCAGTTGGATTGCCGTTCTCATCGACTGTGATATGTTCAGGCCATTTCTCCTTGATCTCATCAATCGGAAGCTCTTTTAGCGCAGCGGTATTGCACCAAGCAGAATGAAGATCCATTGAATCAATGTAAATAGGTCGAGAGTCGAGATCATCAATATCCTTTGCGAGAGCAAGATTATTCGTCGAAGATTGAAGCCATCCTCTGCAGAGAATCCTGGGCAGGTTGGGATTTCTCGCGGCAAAGTCCTTTATCCTCCCTCGAATCTCCTCTAGAGATTTACAACCTCCAAGATTGAGCTTTTGCTGTGAAAGGCCAAAGAACAAAAGATGAACGTGGCTGTCGATGAAGCCAGGAAGAACAACACGGTTATTAAGATCTAGGACCTTGGCGCCTTGGGATTTTGCGTCGTTGACTGTTTTGTCGTTCTCAGAACCAATGTAGGCAATTTTAGATCCCTGCACGATCATGCACTCGTGCTGCGAGTCATCGTGACCGAGGAACTGGCCATTGGCAAGGATTGTTGGAGACATGTTTATCAGTGAAACCTGCAGAATGATATCGAGAAAATGTGATATCTGGAGGAGGAAGGGATATAAAGATTAAATGTAATAGAATGACAGTAGCGTTATCACTATAGTATTGAGGGGGTAAGCTATGATAAAAGTGGCAGCAATTCGGAGATGGAGGGTTCAGCGCATCGACCTTCTGAATGGGTTGACCTACCGAAAGAACCCAAGTTTGAACTTGCAGGCGTGTCGACCTACTGAAAGGAGCTTAGATTAGTGGGGAGCTAGGGAACCCCGGCATCATTGACAGTTCGCCTAATCCAGGGGATCTTGAGCTGTATCAATGATTGGATCTTGGACACGATAAGAATCGTTGTCAAAGTAGATAAGGCTCAAGGGAAACGCCATATGGATTCCGCGGGATACGTTGCGGGGGAAGAGATTGACTTTGTGAGATTTTGATGGCATCAATCAATGAGACGTTACCCGATGGCTGCTGTTGATGACACGCCGTTTCGGCTCCGAGACTCGGATTTCTCCAGCCCGCGCTTCTCGAATTTTGCCCGCATTGAGCCATGAGATATTACCACCATACTTTGGATACTAGAAGCCACAATTGGTTCATTCTATTCGCTTGAACCATTTCCAACCGTTAAGCGATTCTTTATAAGCATCTATACTATAGATGCAAAGAGTGAGAGGCGAAGTAGTGAACTTACCCTACAGTCCTTCCCTCAAAGTTAGTTTCCCCTGATATAGATGCATGTTTTATATCAGCAACTTGGGGATATTCAGAGATGGTTTGTCCTTCGATAACGTATCTAGAAGCGCACAGAACTCAAGGGGTAAAATAATATTCAATACATTTCTAAATGATCCAGACTGCCTGGCGCTGCTAGAGCTTGATCCCGCATGCGATCCTCCAGAGGATGTCCATTGATAATAGTTTGTTCCCTACTGACCTGAGCTGGACTGTGCACCAGACCCTCCTGAGATAGTAGATACAGAGCCGCTTGCAAGACCGACTGAGCCCCATGAGTTTATCTGATCACTACCAATCTGTCGAGCAGTTTCATATGCGAAATGCTTGCTCATAGCTTTGACAGTACTGATTGGTATGCCATCAGGCCCACAATGCGCTGTGAGTCTGTTTAGTGCTTCTGGACCCCAGTGAATGCGAATGGAGCCAACGGAACCATCCTTCTCTCTGATATCGTTTATTTTACTTTTCAATTTAGTGCAAATCGCCATGGAATACATCTCGACTGCCCACTCACCGTCGCACGACATGCCGCAGTTTGCGGCAACAGCAGCAGATCCGCAATGCAACAGCCAAGGTTCTGAGGATTGGGGTGACTTTGTCGACTCAGATGATGAAGCTGAGGTGGAATTTGTTTGCGAAGACATCAACTTTTATCCTCAGGGGTTGTGTTATCCCCTCTCCATCGGCGAGATTGTCGCTGATCGATACCGCATCATCCACAAATTGGGTCATGGAAGCTTTTCAACTGTCTGGATGGCACATGACATGGCTGAAAAGACGGATGTTGCCCTCAAAGTCCTGATGCATAAAGCCGGAACTCCTTCACAAAAGATGCAACCACCTGCTACATACTGCGCTCCTGAGCGAGTACACGACACGAACCCGTCTTATGGTTCTGACATGTGGAGCTACATGTGTATCTTCTTTAAGCTGTACACCGGTGCTCATCTGTTCCAAGGCTGGGGCCACGCATCGGTGGTTTCATCTATCGTTGATACTCTTGGACACCTGCTGCTTCAGTGGAAGGGGACCTACCATGTTGGTGGCTCGGGTGAGGACAAATGGTACAATGAAGGGTGGAACGCGGATCCAGACTATGGTCTCGAGGGGAGGATTACTAGGCTTCGTCCTAGTATCAGTGCGAGGGAGCAAGAACTTGTCGTATCCTTCTTGCACAAGGGGCTTTCATATCAACATGAGAAGCGCCTTGCTGCCTCTCAGCTTCTTGAAGATGACGCCTTCAAGGAGCTGAGAAAGATCTACAGTGTCTAGAAATACTAAAAACCTTTGCCCCTTGAATCATGACTTGGTCATAACAACCTTGGCTTCCTGTGATATTGTGAACTTCTGTGTGACATATAGGAAAATGCCATGGCTGGTCAATGCATAACCAATAACGTATCTACCGGCTATCCTGAATAATAATGGAGTTAGTGCAAGAGCGATGATAGGTAAGAAGTGCCGACAAGTCGAGTGGCGGGGCGTAGTGTCGAAAGCATTGCTAAACTCTATTAACGCTGGACAACATCAACAGCCTCATTGATCAGCGAATATTCATGATATTTTCCACTTTTCGATCTGTTTCTACTGGGTAGTAGTGTCTAGAGTTGGTTCAGAATACAGCCCCTCGAGAAAAAGAATGTGAAACCTGGCAGAACCAACAGAGGTCTTTGTGGCATGATGAAGAATTAGGTGGAACTACGATCTGTAGTAAGCCATGTTTCTATTAATAATTAGCGCTCACAGAGTCAATCGGAACTTGGACCCTAACAACGCGCTGCACTCGTAGGAGCATGGCATCGTCGTGGAAGAAGAAGTTATGCCATCTGACATTTGTTGTGCACTTTCTCAATAGGACTGGTACTGGACCTGGACTCTTTGAGCCAGCAGTATGACATAGACGACGATGGAAGGTTTTATGAGCATATGGCTCTGTACTAGCTATCGTTCTTCTCAGTCATTCAGTCAGGTATCTAAGACGGCCTCTTAAAGTGCACCTTCAACTCCTCCCAACTATGCTTATTATAATCCGGCTGAACCTTCCTACAAGTCTCCAACCCCCAATCCGTAATCCCCAACATCAAACTACTCTCAAACATAAACGCCATACTCCCCTCACCCACCTTCATAGGCTTCAACTCTGCATTACTAGCCCTCTCAAACGAATCAGCATCCGGTCCATGCGCAGACATGATATTATGCAGACTAGCGCCCGCAGGTTGAAAGCCACCGCCTGTCTTGGCATCGTACTGTCCGCAGATTAAGCCCATGAATTCAGACATGGTGTTGCGATGGTACCAGGGGGGTCGGAAGGTGTCTTCTTGGACGAGCCAGCGGGGAGGGAAGATTACAAAGTCGGCAATGGCAGTGCCGGGATGGTCGGAGGGGCCGGTTAGGACGGTGAAGATGGAGGGGTCCGGGTGGTCGAAGGAGATGCTGCCGATTACTGAGAAGCGGCCTAGGTCGTATTTGTAGGGGTAGACTAAGAAATTAGCACCATTCTTCGATAACCTCATATCAGTTTACTTACACTTTCCATGCCAAGCCACAACATCAAACGGCGTATGACCCTGCTGAGCAACAAAAAGCTCATTGTTAAATTTATTCAAAATCGTCCAAGTACTCTTCGTATCCTCATCGAAATCTGCAACAGGAATCTGAAAATCTCTCGGATTTGCGAGACAGTTAGATCCAATGGGACCTAGTTCCGGAAGCGTAAAGTGACCCTGATACAACTCAAGGATATATCCTCTGACCGGTCCCTCAGGGAGTGTAACTCTGTATCTCAAACCACGAGGAATAATGGCGATTTCATTCGGTCGAACGAGTAAGCGTCCAAGTTCAGTTCGGATATCCAAGACTCCATGTTGCGCAACGATGAGCATCTCACCATCAGATGAATACATAGCTGTATTCTCATCCATATCTCTCCCCGCAGCAAAGATGTAAATTCCAAGACCGGACTTGACAGTAGGATCACCTGCACCAGAGACAAGTTTCAGACCACGAACCCAATCGACCTTTTCATCAATGTCAAAAGGATCCCAGCGCAGTTGCTGAGGTTCATAGTTAAGTTTTGCCTTGAGAATGGGTTCAGAAGTATCGCTGAAGCGCTTGTATGTTGAATGTGATGCAGAGGGGAGAATGCGGTAGAGCCATGTTTGGCGGTTTTCGTGGCGTGGTGCTGTAAAGGCTGTGCCAGAGAGTTTCTCGGCGTAGAGACCGTAGGGTGGCTTTTGGGGTGAGTTTGCGCCTATTGGCAGTGCGCCTTTGATGGCTTCAGACCTATTTCATGTTCATCAGTATTCATATGTGAGATATGATATAGTAAACCTACTCATGGAATGAATCGAAGCCATTGAGGTAAGAGTACTTCTCAGGCGTGGAAAAGTTTGTGACAGGCATTTTGACAACAACAATCTTATCTCATAGTATAAAGGTATCCTCGATAAGTGGTTTATCAATCAGTTCTTTCGTCTTTATTTAACGATATTCTTCGGTACAAGACCGAGTTTCCGAGTGGTTGATACATGCCGATACCATCCGATACGTCTCGGAATTCATGGAAATTTCCGAAATGTACCCCGCGCAAAAGATGCGACTTGAAAATAATCATCAAGACATTAATACAACTCTATAGCGCGATAATGTTTTCAAAAAGAGGGAATTTTATTTGCAAAAGATTTAAAAGACGGGTTGTTCCTTTTATTACGTTTCGCTGTCAAATTGTTGTATCTTTCTCAACATCTTCATCATCACCCAAAATGGCATCTTGGCTCCCCATCCCCTCCAAGAGCCACTTCTCACTGGCCAACATTCCCTTTGGCATAATCTCAACATCTGCCCAACCAACTCATCGTCCAGCCATTGCAATCGGTCAACATGTTCTAGACTTGTCTATCTTTGCTCAAAGCAATGGCTTCTCCAAATTGTCCGACATTCCTTCAGACAAACTAGCCGTGTTTTCTCAAACAACTCTTAATGACTTTGCTGGTCTTGGAAGACCCGTTCATAGAGCTACACGCGCTTATCTCCAAGATGTTTTCCGTAAAGAAACTCCGTATCCTGAGATTTTAAAGGATAATGAGACTTTGCAGAAGCAAGCGCTGATTCCAATTGGGGATGTTCAGTTGCATATGCCACTTAGCATTGGCGACTATACCGATTTCTTTGCTGGACGCAACCACGCTCATACCGTTGGAACACTATTCCGCGGCGCTGCAAACGCTCTTCAGCCGAATTACAATCATCTTCCCGTCGCATATCACGGCCGCGCAAGTTCAGTCGTGGTATCAGGCACATCCCTCCACCGCCCCTGGGGTCAAGTCCTTCCGAACCCTCAAGCCAAAGAACCCGTTTTCCAACCGTGCGCTAGATTAGATATAGAGTTGGAGCTCGGTATGTTTATCTGCAAAGGGAACAAGCTCGGTGCTCCTATTGATGTGAACAATGCGGAGGAGCATATTTTTGGATATGTTCTTATGAATGATTGGAGTGCGAGGGATATTCAGCAGTGGGAGTATGTTCCGCTTGGACCGTTTAATGCAAAGAATTTCGGGACGACGATTAGTCCTTGGGTTGTTTTGGCGGATGCGCTTGATCCTTTTAGGGGGAAGGGGTTGAGTAATGAGGTACCGCCCAAGGTGTACCTTGATGAGAAGAGAGAGGACCCTATTCTTGATATCAACCTTGAAGTTTCTCTTACAAGTAAGTCGCTCTACGAAAAGCCTTGCATAATGGATTGCTAACGACTTACAGCCGCCAAGGGTGACAAGACAAAAATAACACAAGTCTCATCCCAGAACCTCCTCTGGTCCTGGCCCCAGATGATCGCTCACCATTCCGTATCAGGGTGCAACATGCGCACAGGAGATTTACTCGGTTCAGGGACAATTTCTGGTCTTGAGCTAGGAACACAGGGAAGTCTTCTTGAACAGACCATGGGCGGAAAGCAAACTGTCAAGTTGGAAGGTGGCGAGGAGCGCAAGTTTATTCAGGATGGTGATAGTATTACTATTACTGGTTGGTCTGGTACTGCTGATGATGGACTTGTTGGGTTTGGTGAGTGTGAGGGTACTATTATTGCTGCTGTTCCTCGAGATTAGAGTGGCTTGGGTAATTTGCGTAGTTATACTAGATTATAGATTTGGTTAATTATCCTTTCTCAACATATTAATGCCTATGTACCGTGACACTATTGATTTGTGACAATTGGTCCTTATAAAATTCTTGAAGACGTAATGTCGTTGACAGTGCAACTCGTGCTTCAGATCATCTGTATTCGTCATACTAAGGTCACCACCACTAGAAACACCTTCAGGAATCTCATATACCTCAGATATCGGAAAGTGACAATTTTCATAATTCTGAATTCACCAAAGTAATTCCCTCAAAATCTGTTGTCGCATAGACGTATCCGTATCAAGTGCCGATATAGTTGATAGAGTTTATCTTCCTGCACGACAGTGGAGCTCAAAATAGTCCCGGAATTGAAACTCTAAATTCCGAGCCAATTTATCAGATATAAACCTCCATTTCTCCAAGAACACTTGCAAAGTTATATCCGTACTTCCTTTCCCCCCACTCCACCTTCACATCACATCACATCATTTTCGTCATCCTTAGAACATCCATCATGTCCGGCAAAGTCACCCGCGTAACTCTTTTCAAGATCCCCAAAGAGGAAGATCAACAACACCTCATCGATCTGTATAAGCAAATGCCGCAAAAGGCCACAAAGGTAAACCAACCTCATCCTCTGAAATCACTCATCTAACAAATTACAGGACGGAAAGCCATACATCGTCTCGGTGCAAGCTGGAAAAGCAAAGCCAGATCAACGATCCCAAGGCTTCACAACCGTCGCCATTTCAACCTTTGCATCACAGGAGGATTTTAACTACTATGACACCCAATGTGCTGCTCACCTTGAGTTGAGGACTTTTGCAAAGAGTGTTAATGAGGGTGTTGCAATGATTTACTTTGAGAACGAGGTTGTATAGATAGCAGAATGAAACAGATGCTCAATTATTCTCATATTAGGCCTTGAAATCTCATGGATATATCCTTCCCTTGCTCTGCAGCCACAGCGTACTCTCCCTCCTCACTGAATGTGCTTGGGACGGGTTGTAGGAATTGCTGTCCTTCGCCAAAGGCATTGAAGAGGTTTAGGAGCGACTCACTCATCTGGAACATATCAGGTACTGAGTTTGCAATGTCCGTGTCACCAAACATCATATCCCCAAATGAGAAGTTTTCGTTATCCGTCATCGGCATGATATGATCCTCCGTGTTCACCTCAACTTGCGAAACATTGTTGTGCTCATTTGTGGTCCCGTTTCCCCCATTTTCAACCTCCTTGCGCGTCTCGCCCTCTTCACCGTTTTGGGGAAATCCAAAGGTGCTCATCCGCGGTATCATACCACGAATACTCTTCCAAAGTCTCTTGCTAACGATATTATGCCGCGACAAGCCTCTGACTAATTCAACACCATCAGAGAATGTCTTTTTACACGGCGCGGAGAAGATCTCTGGCGCGTGACAAACAGCCAGAAACATGACTGCCAAAGCACTCAGAAGGAAATAGTTAAAAACATTCTGCTGTCGTTTGTAGATATCCGTCGTAGCGTGAAGATGAACGAGGACTTGAATAGTATCCTGCGCAATATCCACTACCAACCATGCATTCTGCGGATTTGCAGCTATGCTAGCTGTACTCATCAAATGGTGCCGATAAATTAAAATGCGAGCGTAATTGCCGCGGAGGTATAATAATGCGCGGAGTCGATGTGGCAGTCGAGGTTGGGCACGTGGTGCTAGCCCAACACGAGGATGACGGAGTCGGAGGTGAGGTGGGATTGAATCAAGCCAATCTTGAGTTTTTAAATCAAGAATAGCAGCTGTATCGTCGGGAATCGTTTGAGATGCTGATCCAAAGGGAGGAATGGCTTCCCAGATTTTAGAACATAGTTGACCATATCCAACCATGCACTGCAGGTACAGGTACTCCTCGTCCTAAACCTTCAATTAGATATAATCACTTACTTTCCAGGTATCAGACTTACCGGCTTTGGCAACTCTGGATCAACATCCTTATCAACAAGGGCAAACGACAAACTCGTTCCAAAACTCCACCGTCGATCAAGAACATACACGCACCAAAACACACGTGTAGCTAAGCGTCGAGAATCAGTGTCTTTAAAGTTATCCAAGAGACTTCGTTTGCGATGAAGACCCATTTCTAGAGCTTGTCGTGCAGCTATGCCGATGGAGCGCCATGCTAATAGTTCTTCGCCTGCGTGGAAGTAGTATATGCTCTGCGAGAAGTTAGTTGCTTTTTTTGGTGACGAAGGAGGGGAAAGAGACGTACCAGCATTGCGAGAAGTTGAACTTCCTTCAGGTCAACCTGTGGACTTAGAATACTTGAGACATTCGTTTGAACCGAATCAACAATCGCAGTAGCCAACTCAAGCTTACTCGGTTCTTCCAACAAAATTCCAGTGGATATCGCAACCTTGGCAATATCAATATCCTTGCTACTCAACTTCTCCACCGCCTCATCCTCAAACTCAACCCCTCCACCACGAATAGCCTGCAAAATCTCCTTCGACAGAGCAATATACTCGGCAATATCAATAAACGGATAAACACTCTCAACCTCCTCCTGAAAATTAACAAGATATTTCGTAATATCACTCGCCGTACAGCAATGCCAAAAACTCAAATCATTAATCGAATCGATAACAGGCTCAGAGGGTGATTGTGCACCACTGGGCGGCATAGAGTCGAATTTCGGAACACCCATTCGATTTAGTGAGCGCTCGCTAACAAGGATCCCAAATGCTGAACGCGTTGGACCAACGAATTGTGGCTGTTTTGGCATTTCGCCGCGATGTGTACTCGCTGGTGAGTGCGTTACGATGGCATCGCGTGTATGTGATGATACGGTTGATGCATCATGGGGTTGAGAGTGGTGCTGGTCTTTGAGTTCGCGGACGACGCCGACGAGATCAGACATTTGCTGACGAAGCTCTGATAATTGATGATTTAGAGCTTGAATATTCTGATTTCTACTGGAATATGTCAGATTGTTTTCTGGGGAGAGTGAAAGACTTACTCATCAGGCTTTTCCTTTGCTTGTGTACTCGTCGCAAAGGTACATGTCAAACCACTGGCGATACATCTCTCGCAGGAATTGTCCTCTGAGGGAATACACTTGAGTTTCTTTTTCTTACAATCATCACTACCCAGCTCCCAAGTCAACTTTCATTCAAATGCCTTCACTTTCTCTCATCTCATGTTTTACTCACCAAGCAACAGAGGTGTATTTCCCCCTCTTACTCCTAGGAGCAGGTGGTGTATCAGCAGCGTTACTCTCAACATCGGCAGAGTTCCGCTTTTTCGGTTTTAATACCGGATTCTCTTCAGACATATTGTGGGCTGATGTACAGTGATGCTGTGCAAGGTAACAGTCGTTGTAATTCCGAGAGAGAATCGCTGAGAGGTCTTGGATTGGAAATCCTTGATTAAAGAGAGTTTTGTCGGAAATTCGGAAAATTTCCGACCGGAAGAACTAGCACTTGCGGGGTTGACGAGCTAAGACTTTCTGGATTGTGGGGTTGCATCTTGGCGTTTTTGTGGAGGGTGTCTAAGAGAGTTTGGCTTGGTATATAGAGCTGAAAGGAATCCCGTATTTGATTGAGTCTGACAGAACAAAGCATTTTATTCTCAGCTGTCTTCATCATGACGATCGCTAATCTCCTTGTGTCTCTTAACGAAAAAGTCCACGAGAACAAGGGTCAATCTCTTCTCGTGACACTTCTCATCGGGCCTTTGATTTATATCCTCATCAATGAACTCATTCGCCACAATGCAAGAATCAGCAATTTAAAGGGCCCTTCTGGATTACCGCTGATTGGCAATATTTGGGATATTCACATCAACGCCGCTGAAAAGTATCGCTCTTGGGCAAAGAAATACGGACCAGTTTATCAGATTCAATTGGGAAATATTCCCATCGTTGTCGTCAATTCAGCGGCTGCGGCGAGAACCATTTTTGGTGCGAATGCACAGGCTTTGAGCTCAAGGCCCGAGTTTTATACATTCCACAAGGTGAATAAACTCCTACCCTTACTATAACATAATTATTAACTGCGTAGGTCCTCTCCGACACTGCTGGTACTACAATCGGCACCTCTCCCTACAGCGACTCCCTCAAGCGTCGTCGCAAAGGTGCAGCCTCAGCTCTCAACCGACCATCAGTCGCTACCTACGTTGACCATCTCGATGTCGAATCCCGCGATTTTGTCAAAGAGCTCTACGAGTATGGAAAAGCAGGCAGCGCCCCCGTCGACCCCATGCCCATGATCCAGCGTCTCTCCCTCTCGCTCGCCCTCACCCTCAACTGGGGTATTCGCCTCAAGAGCCAAAAGGACGATCTCTTTGGTGAAATCACCCACGTTGAGGAAGAAATCAGTCGTTTCCGCTCAACCACTGGCAATCTCCAGGATTATATCCCTCTTCTTCGTCTCAACCCTTTTAACCTTCACTCCGCCAAGGCTAAGGAAATGCGCAACCGTCGTGACAAGTATCTCACTGCTCTCAACAGAGGCCTCGACGAGCGTATTGCAAACGGTACTTACAAGCCGTGCATTCAAGCCAATGTTATAATGGACAAGGAAGCAAAGCTCAACAAGGACGAACTCACCTCCATCAGTCTCACCATGCTTTCTGGCGGTTTGGATACAGTTACTACACAGGTTGCTTGGTTTGTGGCGTATTTGAGTCAACATCCCGAGATCCAGGAAAAGGCCATCTCGGAAATTCGCAAGTTTTACAGTGAGAAGCAGCCCATGTGTGATGAGCAGGATGACCAGAAGTGTGAGTATATCGTTGCGCTTGTCAAGGAGTCATTGAGATATTACACTGTTTTACGATTGGCGTTGCCGCGGGCTTCGATTAGGGATATTGTTTATGAGGGTGTTACTATTCCCAAAGGAACTGTTGTTTTCTTGAATGCTTGGGCCTGCAACATGGGTAAGTCACTTTCACCGTCCTTCAAAAAGCATTAACTAACATCTGGCAGATGGTCAAGTCTGGTCTGATCCCGAGGTCTTCCGTCCCGAGCGATGGTTCGAGCAACCTGACGCTCCTCTCTTTACATATGGTGTCGGATATCGCATGTGCGCTGGCTCACTCCTCGCCAACCGAGAGCTGTACCTTGTCTACATGAGACTTCTCAACAGTTTCAAGATTGAGAAGTCTGATGATGTTGATTGCCATCCCATTACTGGTAGCTTGGATCCTACAAGTCTTGTTGCTCTGCCTCGTCGATTCAAGGCCATCTTTAAGCCGAGAAACCCTGATGCTTTGCAGAAGGCTTTGGCTGTTGAGAATTGAGCAGAGTGATTGCAGTTGAGGGAGGGATTTGGTGAGGGCTCGATTTGAGCATCATTGCCGGTTATCATAGCTGTCTTGTACTATCGCATCATTGAAGAGATCCGCCAACGACGTCTTCTGTTACTCTTAGAGTAGGTCATATATAACAAAAGTTAACACCTAAAAACATCTATCGCTTTGTCCCGTGTGCTGAGACTCGGAAGGTCTCGGTCAATCCCGTTCACCTACTGAGAAGCATTCTCAATAATCTCAACAACTTTCGGTAGAGTCTCCTCATTCAAGAACGGACAGTGACCGGCATTGATCTTCTCCACAGAGACAGCATCTCCCATAGCTCCAACCATAGCCAGCTGTCCCTGGACAGGAACTGTGTTGTCAATCTCACAGACCACATATGTCTTGGGCACAGTGATATCTGTAGCGACAAAGTCCGCTGGTGTCTCGAGAGACGCAGTGCTGTGGTTGACGCATTCTCCGATCGCCTTTTCTGCAACGTCGGGAGTACAGTCATTGTAGAAGGCGTTTGTGGCTTTGTCGTTTAGATAGCAAATGTCATCCTATAAAGCGTCAGTTATTGCATCTTCGTAGGTGGGCATTGTTGGTATTGTCTCACTGTTCTATCCAGAAAAGGTCCATGTGTTCCTCCAGCAGCTGACAACAGAGACAGGCCTTTTACAGGCAGAGCAAACGCCGCGATGTAGACGACGTGTGAAATACCACCAGGTAAGCCCTTCGCTTCCCTTTCATGGACCTGGTAGCCGTCAACTGCAGCAGAGCCTGGAATACCACCATAGCTGTGGCATACCAATACGATTCGCTTGCCTTTGTCAAGAGCTGGTTGAAGGGCTTTTCGGATTGCTTCAACGTCATCTAGATGAGTTTTTCCTTTGATGTCTTCAACCTTGCCAGCCGTAACATTGTCGGGCTGAAGAACTGTGAAGCCCTTGTCGGTCAATGATTGTACGAGACCTTTGTAGTGGCTTGCGCGGTGCCATGCACCCTGGACGAGGGCGATGACAGGTTTTTCTGAAACTGCAGACATGATTCGAAAAAAAAAAAAAAAAAAAAAAAAAAAAAAAAAAAAAGAAATTCCTCGAGATATTTGGAGTTCCCAGGTATGGAAAATGAGAAGGTGAGGAAAGCATGCTGTATATATAGCTAAGCGCCAAGGTCAGCACTATCAACGCCCAGTCCGACGGAGTTCTGGATCAAGCTTAGAGCCTTGCAATGTTATCTTAGTCATCTTATCTGCAAGTAAAGAATTAACCTCAATTTAGCAGTTTGGCTGACGGTGCTGACTACGATGAATCCTGTCAGCGATATCGCCCAGGGTATGCGAGTGTAATGCACCAATGGGAGACTGAACCTGAAGCTTTCAAGACGCATGTCAGCAGTAAGATGCAAAAGTTCTAAACTACTGTGCCTATTTCAGTACTATATACTTGTATATCTAGTCAAAAAGCCCTCAGCCATTTACAGCTTGAAAGGACTCTGAGGCGGGTTCGCACCCAAAGCCATCTCCATACTAGAATCAATTTTGCCCATCGTCTTCTTAAATCCCTCCCTCTTCGCAATCCTCTCAAGATACTTCAAAATATTCGGATACCCCTCCAAGCTATACGGCGAAAAGTATCTCATCGTCGTCAACGGAAAAACAACCATGATGTCAGCCGCACTAAACTCCTTCCCAGCAAGCCACTCATTATCTCTAACCCTCTCATCCAACATCTTGAGCGCCTGATTAGACCTGACTTTTCCAAACTTGACAACAGGATTATCATCGCTTAATTTTGCAGATTTAATCAACATGATTCTTCCCAACGAAGGCTGGAGAGTTCCATCGACCCAGTGCCACCAGTACAGGAAATCAGCATATGCTGCGTCCGAGGGAGAAAGGAAGAGTTTGCCGTTGGCGTATTTGTGGCTGATGTATTCCATGCAGGCGCAGCTTTCTGCAAGGGTGATGGGTCCGTCTGTGATTACGGGTGCGGCGCCCATGGGGTGGAGGGCTTTGAAGTCCGCGGGTGCGAGGAGGGGAGAGCGTTTGTATTGTTTGAGGTCATATTCGATATCCAGTTCTTCGCAGAGCCAGGGAATACGCTCTGATTGGGAGACTTGGAGGTGGTGAACTGTGAGAGGCATTTCAATGGTGGGTTGTAGTTCAATATGAGTGAGGTTTTGAGATGAAAAGAATAGTAGGTATTGACGCGTCAACTCTTCTTATACCTATACCACTCGATATCAAACGTCATTCTGGAGTTGATCGTTTTCCGTGCCGAGGCATTCACCGGTCCCACCGACTCAATCATGACCTTTTACAGCCAATGACAGGATTTACCGATACGGAAAATGTCACCGCTAGTATAATACGGTCACGCTAAAATGATTTGTCATATAATAGCTGCCTCTTATGTCTAGGGTACCTCTAGATCCATTCCCATCGAGTTCAAGTTCCATGAGGTCTGATCTGTATCTAAAAACGAAAGATCGAAATCATCCATTGGAAAGAGACCAGCCATGTCAGCGTCGATAAGGGAATTGAATATATCCAAAGTCGGCCATTCAGCAGCGCTTGAGTTGAGTTGCTTCGGAGTTTGCGGGAATATCGTGTTCGGGTCATTCGTATCCGTAGATATGCAGGATAAACCTTCTGATGCCTGCAAATTCATTGCAATGCCACCACTATTATGCGTGGCATTAACGGCGGTCGGATCCGAAGTCTCGTCTCCGGCTTTCAAGTATCCATTCTCGTCCGATCGCAACATGCCCGCAAACTGTAAAATTGACGATTTTGCCAGCGATGCATCGACCTCAAAATCAAGTAGCACCGAGATGTCCATGAATTTAGGTTCGCCGGATATTTTTGGTGGGTTTCGCTTGTGTACGTCATGAAGGCAGCGGACGTAAAGTTGCTTGGGTTTGTCAGCAAGGGCCATCATCTCTGGATGAAAGCAAGATCTTACCAGTAATGAAGCCAGCTTCCAGTAGCTTGACATTCCTTGTATTAACTTGACGTTGGCGTCAATATTCGTTTGAGCTCGTTCTCTAATTAAGGGATCAGAACACCAAAGGAATGGGATCTGAATGGCGCAGCTTGAATATGCTGCATACGCGACAAAAATCGGGATGGAACTGAGGGGAACACCCGTGGCTAATACCGCAGCGATGAGATTCGAGATTTCGCCAGCATGCTCGAATGCGACTTGAGCAGAAAGCTGTCTTGCTGATGAGTAAGTCTTGTCGCCTTTTGACCAACAGAAGAGGGGGATGATAGAAGAGTGCAGCGCGCAGAGGGATTGGTGATGGACGAGGTTGGTGAGAACCATCTTGGGCACTTCCTTCTGCGGTATAGTAGAGATACTAGATGCGTCAAGTTTGAAGCCAATGGGAACGTTCTGCCACCAGGCTGAGATATTGTTTTCGACTTTGAAGATCTTTTGAAGCCGTGAGTTGAGACCATCCTCAGACCTCACAACAGACACTACAGAGGCCCTAAATTGATCAGCACCTGTCTATCATGAATTAAATTCAACGTACCAAAGAGTCAAACCGCGTATAAGCTCGCCAAAAATACTTCCAGAATTCTCCTCATTCTCAATTGTCGCGATAGTAGAGCGCGAAGTACCAGCTGCAAAGTCCTCCTCAGGCCAGGGCAATGGCAAATTCTCAATATCAGCAATCGCTTCAAACCGAAAGAGTTTCTCGCAACTAAAGCAATGAAACAGATAACATGCCCAGAATCGTCTTCGGCGCAGTTCCGCTTCGAATGAAGAGTCATTCTTTGGACCAGTGCCGTTTATGTGAAGTAGTTGACATGCGTTTCCTGGTCATGTTAACAAATGCAAAGCGATCTAAGAGGGTGACTTGCCCTTGTGAAGATAGCTGATCCTCCAAGAACCCTGACTATGCCAGAAGAGCGAAAGGTTACAGAACGTCACGAGATTATCATCACTTAGTTCTTCGGCGTCTTGGAATACAAGTGCTCCAGCCGTCTTGGCCCATTTCGTCATGAGACCTTCCTCTTTGAGTGTCGCCTTTCCGAATTCATCGCGATAGAAGCTTGACTGTTAGTGACTGAAACAGAATTATCAAGGACCTGCTTACTTTGCGCCCCAGGCACAGATGCTCAGAAGTATGTGAGGCTGAACTGTTCGCGCTGCAAGTGACTGGAGGAAAGTCGGCTTGTGTAAGAGAAGAGTGGATTGATAGACATTGTCGAAATATAACTCGACAAGTGTATTGATCAATGATGGAGGGATGTCATGATAGAAGTCTTGACCTGATACGGGCTCGATATTAGTAGAGGCAGTTAGAGCTGCAGGGACCAAGGGTCTCGAGCGATTAGAACACCTGGAACGAATCCCATTCGAGGTATTCGCTAATCGACTAGTTGCTCGGGTTTGAGAAGTAGGATGATCGTAGCGACATGTATTCTTCAACCTGACACATCTCTTGCAACTTGGTCTTTCTCCCGAGCATCGGATCTTGGGGCGGCGAGTTAGCAAAGTAACTAAGAGACATTCTGGCAGTAAGACTGCAGACCTTTTGCTTCTTGCATACATCGCAAGCTTTGCTTGGACGTCCCGGTGCATTTGCCATGACGGCGTATGCAAGGGTAAGATTCCCAAGTGAGGCATGTCAGCAACGATAAGATCGCCAAAGGGAAAATGATTACCCGCGCCCTTCCATCACTGAAGGATCCCAGGCCTTACAGCACCAAGTTGTACAGCGACTTCACCGATCAAACATTCAGCACAAGCCTGATTCTAAACTCAGTTCACGTGTAAAACGGACATAGCTTACCCGACGCTTTTCTCTTACAAATTTAGGCTTTTTCTCTAGCGGACCGATTGGTGGTTGTCAATTATCCCGGCCATTCCTCCGGGGTAACCCAGCGCCAAGAGTCCCTATGATTGAAGCGTCTACCAAACCAGCGGGGGATCGACAGACGAATTTGGGGGGATCCCCCGCAAAACAATCAAGCATAAACGGGCCTGATTCTAATCACGGTATGACGCCGTTGGGGGATTTCTGCGCCGTCGGCTATAGATATACCGAGATAGCTATAAAACACAAACAATTTCGTGCCTCATTGTACAAGTTCCACATTGACGCTGTTGTCAATTGATTGCCCAGTATGACTCTTCTTTCGGTCCTGGCGTTTGCTGCGCTCGCGAGTGCAAAGTGGATTGTCCCTGGTGCGAGGTGGTATGATACCGATGGGAATTTGTTCAATGCTCATGCTGGTGGTCTTTGTGTTGATAGGGAGAGTGGCAAGTTTTATTGGTTTGGTGAACACAAGACTGAGGAGCAGCAAGAGGGTGGTGGGATTTCGGTTTATAGCTCTGATGATCTCGCTACTTGGGAGTCTCACGGGTTGGCTTTGAGTATGACAACACAGATTTAATGGTGGTAATGGTTACTGACTGTTGCAGCGCCGGAGAAAGGTCACGAGTTTGTCTCTCCAGAGAGTATTATTCAACGACCCAAGGTTCTCTACAGCGAAGAAACAGGAAAATACCACGTATGTCCCTTCTTCCCTACCCAACTACCAAGCTAAACATACCCTCGTAGATGTGGTGGCACGCCGACGACCGAAAATACAGCCTTCTCTTACAAGGCCTCGCAACATCCGACAACATCGCCGGCCCCTACAAGTTCCAACACGCCGTATCGCCCCTGGGAAACTGGTCCCAAGACTTTGGCGCCTTTACAGATTACAAGACCGGAAAGTCTTATGCTCTATATTCCAACGGCGATCGCGTCGAAGGTCGAGATGTCTACGTCAGCGAGTTTAATAAGAATCTCACGGATGTTGAGAAAGTTACGTTTCGGTTTAATAAATATGATTTTGAGGCGCCGACTATTATTCAGACGGAGAAGAGCTATTGGACTTTTATGAGTCATAAAACTGGTTATCGACCGAATAGTAAGTGCAGAAACAGTTTGGGAGGATAAGGGTTAGGCTAATTGAACAGATGTTGTGGCTATGAGGGCTGATAAACTTGAGGGTCCTTGGTCGCAGCCTTTCTTTGTCGCGCCCGCTTATACGAGGACGTTCAGTACGCAGTCTGGGTTCTCTTGGAGAATCAAGGGAACAAAGAAGACTACTTACCTCTACATGGCCGACCAGGTATGCCCCCTCCTCCTGTCCTATAATTTGAGCTAATATCTTGAAGTGGGATCTTCCATCGATCTGGGAGAGCCGCAATGTCTGGCTTCCTATTGAGATTGACGAGGAGAACAAGAGCGTCAAGGTCGTTTGGCACGACGTTTACGATCTGAATGTGTAAGTTAATTTGCCACTGAATTTCCGCTTGTTGCTGACTTGCTTGTAGCAAGACTGGTGAATGGAAGCCCATCAAGGGCAAAACTTATCCTTCCAAGGATGCCAAATTTGCTGGCGATGCGCACCTACAAGAAGCAGTAAGTCAACCCGTTTAATCACGCGAGGGTTCCACTAATGGTAGTGATTAGACCTTTGGAACGGACCATGTCATTGCAACTGGCATCTACGGTAACGACAGCACCGCAACATTCACAGTCGACGGTCAAGGCGCCAATCAATGGGTATCATTCTACCACCAAAGTAAGCCCTTCAACCACTTGTCGCTTTCTATTCACTGACGGAATTGTAGACATCGATGACATGGGTTTCGGAGACCAGCCAATGGGTCAACCTGATCGTATCAACGGAACATGGGCAATTCGACGAATCAGCAGTGTTGTCGTCAACGGCGACAAGAGCAAGGTGCATACTCTGTATCAGAAGGATACTCACAAGGGAATTATCCTGTCTGCGCCCCTTTTGCTTCCTCTCAAGAAGGGTAAGAACACTATTACTGTTGGTGGTCTCAATAATGGGAAGGATGTCAAGGGTGCCGATTTGGACAGGATTGTTGTTTATCCTCCTGAGAAGAAGAAGGGAAAGCGAAGCTTCTTTGGTCTCTTTTAGATACCTTTGACATAGTGTAAAGAGATTTCACTGGGGCATGAGATCCGTGTCTGACAAAATTGCTGTAGCTTCATCGTGATTCTGCAACTGAACAAGCTCGTGCGCTGATCAGATTCCACCCAAGGCCACCTATTTTGATTCAACGAGTCAGGTGCTGTATTGCAGCGCTTCACAATGAATCATAGAGTTAGATTAGCTGATGGAATGAGCGCTTATCTTATGCTTAGGCTTGTTAATGATCCTTCTGGGATTTCGTGCTCGATGCTGGCATTGCTTCGATAGATAGATGCAACAAGCTGGCCCTCAGCCAAGTTAGAGCCCAAACTCCTGTCTCACAAAACCGCAACTCTCAAAGAAATATAAGTCCTTCATCTTTTGTCCTTTCAATGTTCAAAACCGCATTCACAAAGGTGTTGACGTTCGCTTAGTTCCCCAACAAACAAAGCTCATTGTTCACCCCATCCAAACAATGAATCACAGTCCAAATACAAGAACAGTGTCACAACCCTCAGACTCCTCCTCCATCATACTACTATAAAATCTCCATTCCTTGGAAACCAGTTGAAGTTACTAAACCTGCCAACTTTTCCGTCAAAAACAGCTCACCAGGTAAGATCAGCATGGCGTTCTTTACGTGGCCAACCGCCCTTCCAGCGAAGGGTCTCACTATCTCTCGGATCTTTCCATCTCTTTTGGTACTACTTCCACTGATTACAAGTCTCACTTGCTATTGGCTTTTGATCAATGACATCTGGCAAAAGATATTCTGCACTCTCTTCACACTCCGCTACTTTCGCTTTTTCGGTCATATTCTAGGATCATGGATTTACCAACCGTCTCCAGTCAAACCTGATCCTTCTTTCAAGAGGAATGATGTTACGGTTATTCTTCCAACCATCGATCCTCATGGGCCTTACTTTCGCGAGTGCGTGGAAAGCATCCTTGCAAATAATCCAGCTTGCATTCTCGTCGTCACAGTTGGCGCTGTTCTTAGAGAAGAATGTCTGACTGTTTTGAGAAAGTTGAGCATTGATGCGCCGTATACTCAGATTCATGTTGCGGCTCTTTCTGAACCGAGTAAGAGGAGACAGATTACTCATGCTATGCCGAATGTTACTACGGCTATCACTATTTTCGCTGATGATCATGTTTTCTGGCCACGATATTTTATTCCTTCTGTTCTTGCGCCATTTGAGGATCAGAATGTCGGCATGGTAGCTACCAAGAAGCGTGTCCGTCGAACATTCCCCGGAGTATGGTCTTGGCCTTCCATCGTCAACTTTATCGCATGCAATTACCTTGAGCGTCATAACTGGGAACTTCGCGCATCAAACGCAATCGATGGTGGAGTATTCGTCATCTCAGGCCGAACAGCAGTTTATCGCACAGACTTCCTCAATGACTCTAATCTTCTCGAGCGCTTCTGCCACGAGAAGTTCTTCTTTGGTCTTTTCGGCGGCGATGGACTAGGTCCTGATGATGACAACTTTCTTACCCGCCAAGGTATGAAGAAACAGTGGCTTGTCAAGTTTCAAGATACAGAGGATGCGACTATTGAGACTACGCTTGGTGAGTGGCCCAAGTTCAAGGACCAACTTCTTCGCTGGGCGCGAACGACTTTTCGCAGCAATCCAGTTATGCTTCGAGATCCAGATTTTATCTCTCGGTACACTTGGAGTTGCTTCATGGTGTATTGGGCTGGCCTTTTCAACTTTGCTATTATCTGGGATACTCTGCTTATCGCAACTTATATTCTGTATGAGAAAACCGGGGTCGCTGAACTGGTGCTGCTTTTGCTCTTTATGTTCTTTACAAAAGTTATCAAGATCATTCCGAATTTTCTTCGCTATCCTGAGGATTTCCCACTTGTTGTGTGTCAGATTCTGTTTGCGTACGTTCACAGCTTCATCAAGTTCTGGGCGCTGTTGACATTTTGGGACTGTGATTGGTCTGGGAGGAATTTGAATGAGGTTAACCCGGAGCATGCTGGACTTGATACTTCGTTTTATCAGATCTAGGAGGCATGGTCGAGTTTGTAGTACTTACACTAAAAGTTATCGTGTCGGCTGGGACCGATTCTGCCATGGACTTTGAAATGATTAGCTTCCAGTGTCTGATATCACTGATGAATGAATCGACAGCTACTCTGGCTTCTTCCTCATTCTTCTAAAAAAAATAAAAAAAATATTGTGTTTTGTGCCGAAACCTTAGTGACGACTTCCACGCGAATAGTCAAATACTGGATCACCGTGATCTCTGCCAATTTATAGAGAGACATGCTGTACAAGTCACATTCACAAGTGTCATGCACCAATGAAAGTGGTCAAGAAGAAGAGTCTCTTAGTTACATACGTGACCCAACCATCTTTAACTCCTTCAATTATTTCCTCACCACCTTTCACTGTACAAGCCCAGTAGTAAAAAAAGGTCCACCAAAAGATCCTCCGTCACGTCGATCCTTTAATGTTCCCAGGCTTCGATTGTCTTCCTTTGTAGTAAGTCGTAGTCGATTGATCCGTCGACTTTCAAAGAATCAGCTCCAGTCTCCCAAATATCCAGCTTCAAAGTTACTCACATTCAAGCTTTTCGTATGCTTGACTCAAAAGTAGGGTCCTAGAATGCCGATGATAATCTCGGCTGAAAGTTCTTTGCAAGTCTTTTCTGCTCCTTCTGTTTGCGGCGGTTGTTCTTACGAACGCTGTGGATGTGATGGGCTTCAACACCCCAGCAGGCCAGCTCGGCACAGCAGGATATAAGGAAATTTCTGCAGCCCATGTTGAATGTTGTAGTAGTAAAGGAAGGGATATGGTATTTTGGTGTTGGCGTTGATGTAAGAAGTAGAATTGACATTTGGTAGGTGGGCAAAGCGTTATTTATGTTTCTTTGTTCTGTATGCTCAGATGCGACACTGAGGAGATGGTTTGATACATGGTGAACCGCAATGGCGAAGTCTTATTAACCTCAGACTTTAAGTTCATACCGAGTGAATTATTTGCAGCTGGTATCGATGGCTGAAAGCTTATGTTCACCCACAAACCTAGTTCGAGTTATCATGCCCTTAGCAGTCAACAAGCCACAGTACAAGTCTTCATTCACCAATTTCACATCAAGAGTGTTTGTTCATCACAAAATTCGACACCCTGTATAATTGGCCCGACTTTCTTTGCCTTACTCCTCCATATCTCTTACTGTCAAAGCACTATAGTCAAGATACCCGCCAAGCAGAGTTTTAGTCACGCCGTTTCTCAAACATTCCCCTAAGGTGGTTTCATCTGCACTCTTATCTTGGGCTATTGTGTAGGTGGTTGGTATACTACTTAGAGTGTTCTCTAAGAGGTGTTACTTGGACTTGAATACGATTGAGAGCTGACGATAACCACACGCCTTACCTTGTATGCATTCTTAATGCCGCCAAATAGAGAAATGGTTCTTTGCACTGAATGTTTTCAAACCACAAGAAGAATCTTCATTCAGCCAAATCAGGCTGGTCGTATCCAGAATAATAGTTAGGCATGGGTTTCGAATACCGCTTTCTGCTGTGCCCGGTGCCATATAACCATTGTCTAGTTTTCGTCTTAATTTGTCTGCGTCGCTTTCTTTTGCGCCTCTCATAGACAACGAAGATACAACTAGTAAGGGAGCTTGAGACCAGACCACAGAAGCAGCCCATTCTGGATGTAGTGATGGGCTCTGAGGGCGTTACTATGGTTGTTGTATTATTTGATGCGGGCGAGTCCTCTAAAGGATAAATGGCGAGACTTGAGTTAAGTCAAACGGTTGAGTAGATGAGTAGAGTGGAGGAATAAACTGATATTTATATTTTGACGATGTTGGGTGTTTTAATGGAAACTTTGGGGTTGCGAATATGCTTTCTCTCATTACTAGATGTGACTGGAGGTTCTCGGACGTTTGGGTTGTTAACTTTGCATTTCTAGAGTCAAGAAGGATTTCAATTCCTTACACACTTTAATCTATTAAACTGTTGTCAGATCTTAATGCTTGACTCCTGTTCTCAAAGTTAGTAAATAGCCGCGTAACCGTATCGATACAAAAGTCCAATAAATTAGGGGTGTAAATTCGCCGTTGGATTCTAGTTAAGTCTGACACAATAGACATTTCAAATACCGTCTGTATGATGTGTTCTCTAGTTTCCTGTTACCGGTGATACTTGATCGTTACAAGAGAAGAAGAAGTTCTACAGTACTTCAAGAGGATGTTATTGGCTACCCAAGGACTTGACATAGTTTAGAGAAAGCAAGGGTTTCCGAAAAGAGCAAGCTTAGTTTACAACAGTAGCAATTGTGCTTTCATTGAAACTCTGTGTATGCTGTCTAGAGTCTAAGATAAAAATTGTAATTTCTAATGTGTCGGCTTAAGATGTCGCGCTGACATAATGTAAGACTTTATTATCCATAAAAAACATCATGCTTACTGGATATCTATAATTACATTGTGAAAGCTTGTCTGGGACCTGTAGAGTCTCTGTCGGGCAGCTATGAAAATTCAAGAGTTGTATTGTAGGTAAAGAAATTACTTACGAAAGTTGAAGATAAACTAGGAATCCTTACACTAGTTGTTCTTAGTATTATAGCAGAAAGCCTCAAGATTTTCAACTCTTCAAGGGCACTGCATGAGCAAGGTGGGAGAACGATACAGAAGCTTCACCAAAAGTAACTCCCAAACAACTAGGTGCGATAGGAGGCATCGTGAATCGTAAGAATAAACTTTCATAAGCTACCATTGCCGATTGGTGACAAAGAGCACAGTATTATGAACAACTGATAACATAATCGCACCATTCAATTGTATCCAATCCTCCAAATTTTAGTTCTTGAAATCCCCCTTCGACATCTCATCCTCCAAATCATAATAAACCTGAAACTCGCAGTAACAAATCTCAGGATCGCTCTCAACATCAAAGTTAAAGTTTGCCTCCTCATCCTCGATCAAAACCTTCTTCACCCCATTCGCCGCCGCAGCCTCAGCCAGAAGCTGAACACGACAACTGTTCTCCATAGAAGTAAACAGCCACGCCGCCTCATCCACAGTCTGACCAACCGTCAAAATACCATGGTTCCTCAAAATACATCCTTTGCCTTTTGGACCCATAGCCGCAGCGATACGATCTCCTTCTTCACTGCCTAGAACAACGCCACCGTACTCATCGTAAACGCTATGTGCGTCACCTCGGAACTTACACACATCTTGAGTCAACATCTCCAATCGGCGACCAAACACAGACCATGCTTTTCCATGGGTGCTGTGGCAGTGACAAATAGCGTGAACATCACTCCTCGCCTTGTGAACAGAAGCATGGATCAAAAACCCCGCTGTGTTAGGTGGTCTGGAGCGATTTCCTCCAATGACCTCTCCATCAAGGTTAACGAGAATCATATCGCTAACCTTTAAAAGACCGAAATGTCTTCCGAGGGGGTTCGTCCAAAATGCATTGGGGAATTCTGGGTCGCGGACGGAAATGTGCCCGCTCATGCCTTCAACGTAGCCTTCGCGGTGCCAGTGGCGGAATGCGGCGGCCATGTGCTCGAGTTGCCATTGGCGCTGGGATGCAAAATCGGGGTGCTTGGGAATACCCTTCAGGACCACGTCACCGTGGGACATTGCTTGAAGGGGGGTTTTGTCTTTGAGTTCATGGCCGTGGGTGGTTTTGGGGGCGATGGTGATTGTGCCGCTTTGGGCTTGGATGGTGGTTGTTGAAGACATTTCGAGTCTCAGTTCTTCTATAGAGTATGAAATGAATTTCTGGTTATTCTTAAATGTTAGTGAATTATTCGCCTTTTATGTCTTTGTTATTCCTTGGCTGCCATTGGCATGCGCCCTCCAAATACCGTCTAGTCAGGATTGCGGGGAAGCGCCTTATCCATGATGACCGGTGCTTATCATTAGCGGGACCGGGAGTCTTAACCGGTCTACGTAGCATTGGGATATCGAGATGGAAAGTCATCTTAAAGGCGAAGGACGAAAAAATAGCGATCAAGAGAGGGCGCGTGAGATTAAAGGCCGACCTCAATCTTGTGATGACAAATTAAACATAGGCTAAAGTCAGGGCACGTCGAGGTTCACGGCCCGGTGATAGTACGTAGCGTATAGTAGGAGTTGATAAAGATCTTTTCGTATAGCAAATGCCGGATCAAGGTTACGGCCCTGCTGCGGTTCTTCTTTCTCTCTTCGCTTCCCATATCGCCCGGTTCCCAAGCCGTACCAGTTCCGATATAAACCTGCTCAACTCTTGAATGCAGTCAATATCATCATTTGTTACCTTTCGAGTTGGCAAATCCTGGAATATCGTCACGGACGCTGCCAATACGCCAAGATCCACTTGTGCTTGCTTATCGTGAGGATGGATCAGAATGTTCATAAATAGTGCCATGGCCGCTATTGGAGGGTAGAATGCGATGTTTCTGTACGTATGAGTAGTAGTTCATTGCAAAGGTGGACATATCCGCTTACCCAAATAGCTCCTCTTGTAGCAAACCTTTGGCATCTTGGAAGATATGGAGTGTCATCCGGCTAGCCTCAAGCGACAAATCACTACTAGAGTGATAGACACTGTGAAGATCCTCCGGCAGGTTATCATCTACGGCGTATACCGCGCCACATCTCCTAACAGCCGTATGAATGACCGTTGTCAAATAATTGTACTCTAACTGAAGGTTCAAGCAAATTCTGCGTTGAAGGAATGGCATTTGCGAGCTAAAGAGCGGTTGATCCAAAGTGGCGGCTAACTTTGGCCGGTAAGCCAGGGTGATACTTGAGCGCCACGTCTCAAGATCGAGGTCCAGTTGGCGAACTTGACAGAGAATGGTACCATCTGATAGGCTCAAGTTGTCAAGGGAGCAGAGAAACGGGCATAATTTCTCCTTAATCTGGCAAAGGTGAAAATCTTGTGGGTAGTAAAAGATGGCGTCGTCGGAAGTTGGAGTCGGTACTTGACTTCCGGGCCGGTCTTCATACATCCTGGTCCAATTATTCGGTAGCGTCAAATCACAGTAGTCCCTAGTTAGATACGGAGGTCTTCCATATCGGATGCCAATATCCTTATCGAATATATAGCATAGCCAGAAGAGGTCTCGGGTGTGTTTGCCACGGCGTTGACGATGGGCGTTATGCACTGTATCCGGTGCAAGGGGCATGGAAACATGGCCTTTGAGATCATACACCATACGACACGCATGAGGGTGGATAGCAGCAGCAGTATCCCACCGTCCAGAAAGAATGTGATAAATCATCTGTTGAGTCCATCAGAATGAAAGTCGTATATTAAAATAAGGCCATCCTTACCAACATGACAATGGTTTGGAAGTTTTCCAATGAACTTTTGTTGAGCCGTTGAAATACGTAGCTATACGTAGCATGCACATATTTTTCGTGGCTTAAAGAATATCCGACGCCTTTAAGACTCGAACTAAGACTTAGAAAGCCCAAAAGACATGCCTGTGCTGATGCTGTCTCCTGGGGTGCAGATACACTATGTGACTCGGGATACGCTGCTGTCAACGTCTCTTGCACAAGTTCGGGATCAATGACAGGGTATATAAGGGCCCAGGGAGAACTGAAGAAGCTCTCGAGAAGTTGTTCGACCTGTTGCCTGTCCGGAAGGTCGAAGCTTGGTTGAGGACTACTGATTAAGGACAGAGTGTCTGATATCGAGCCAAACAAGCGGAAGCCACCGAGCGAGACAGTTTCGCCGACCTTGGACGAGATCCACTGAAGGCCTTTAGCGGAGTGAATTGGTATACCCTTGAAGTACCAATGCTGACCGAGACATGTCCAAAAGGATGTGGATGCCGTGTGGTTATCGTGTGGAGAACTCGCAGGGGGGAGATGTGATTTCGGGGAGACACAAAAGGATGTAACCCCAGAGTTTACCACTAGATTAGAGTACGAAGGGGTAAATGAAGCTGTTGGAGTTGAAACAGAGCTAGCAAGTGATCCTATTTCAGAGTGCATCTGCAGAAGAGCCGTTTCAAGCTCCGTGACTCGCTGCTCAAGTGCCTGAACTTGGCTCGAGAGGGCGGCACTAGACTAGCTTAGCGGGCGATTACATTGAAAAGGATGTCATGGAAGATACTTGATGTCTGACTTCTTTTGAGATTCCCTTTTTACAGCGCACTCGAGATCATGATGAGCGCACCATTCGCATGGTTGATCCTGCTCAGGCTTGATGCATTGGATCTGTGAAGTTTTATTAGCCAAAATCGGACAAGTTCCTCAGTTTTGTTACCTTTCTCTTGAAGCAAACGTCACAGGCTCTTTTTGGCGGCATTGATAGTATGAGAACGAATGAACAGATGATCTCTCATCAGCTGGCAATCTTCGTCGGAGAGCGGAGTCCGTGGTAGCTTTAAAGGCCCACGACTCAGAGCAAGCTAAGATACAACGCTAACCTCAATGTGAGTAGCCCTCATCATTTATTGGTAGAGCTTTGAAGTGATGGAGCCACGGAGTCCGTACTCCGCTGACATGAATTCGCCATGTGGGTCATTGGCAATAAAAGACGTCAACTCTCTCGGGTTCTTGCATATGCAACCATCATGAGTATGTATTTACGGCAAACTTGACTACTGTGGGAGTACCTAGAACCGCAACGCCCAAACATCACCAAGGCGCTGATTATCCTCCCCAAGACCTCCATGAACAACTACAAAATCCTTACCATCCTCATCCCGCGCTACGTCAGCATCAAACCAACCCCTAGCAACAGGTCCATCCTCACCAGTCTCAGCCTTCTGCCAAGCACTCTCCTCAATGTCAAAAGCCCAAACATCAGACAACATCTTTCCAGCTCCGGCATGACCCAAAGCGCTTGGGTCTCTTTCTCCAAACATGGTGATTAAATAACTCTTGCCATTAACAGTAACTGGCAGAAGAGTTGCTACACTTCTTGCTTCAGGGCCTTCAATGCTGTCTGGCTTATAAGCCACTGTAGACCATGAACGATTTTTGATGTCGTAAATATCCAGAGCGCCGCCTTGTTCAGTTTTTCCATCAAAGCCGTTCATGCGGTAGAGTTTACCGTCTAGAAAGGTGATTGATGATCCGCCGCGAGCAGGTCCGGGTGCAGAAGGCAGCTCTGTCCAGGTTCGCTTGATCACATCAAAGACCCAAAGATCATTGAGGCGATTCTGTTCGGGGCAACCAGAATGAAGATACACTTTATCGACCCCGTCTGAGGTAATGCAATGATAGCTTCGGCCAACAGGGAATGGCGCAGAAGAATCGGCCGGTTCAATAGAGCCCCATGTGTTCCCAGCTGCAGTGTATCGCCAGACAGAGCCTTTCTCTTCAATGGGCTTCATCTCAAGGCCACCACGGCCGGAGAAGAGAAAGATATTGTTCCCAATAGTTGTGCTAGGGCTTCCTACTCGAGGTGATGGAGCAGTGGCAGGAGCAGAGAGTGTTTGAGCCCCATGCTCTACAAACGTCAGAAAACGTGGAACGTAGTAGTGGACGAGCAGCTTACCTTGAGTATCTCCAAGATTGACAACATCAACCCTGTTATCTACTGGCTCACGTGGGACCAACTCGCCGCCAAAGATATATGCACTTTGACCAATGGTAGAAACAGCTTGTGAAGATCTATAGAGACGTTTGCTGGAAGTGATACGAGACCAGCTCGCCCGAGGAAGTGTAGTTGGAGCCATGTTGGTATATTATCCAGTATTGAGACACCACGGATAGGATGCGTAAAAGTGGAAGAAACGATCTAAGGAGAGAGGGATAAGTCTGTGTACTTATACTTTCATGGCGCCTGGACGAGGTCTAACTATCACTTTTTAACGAGGACTAGGTGGAGCTCTTGGGATCAAGCACAACGCCCATCGGAGGATACGGACCGCTTAAGTAATGCTGGCCCCGAGACTAATGCACCGTTCCAAGACTAAACCTTGCCAACTACCTCCACTAGACTACAAAGTGAGAACACATTAACTCAATATGACTATTAGTATCTTTGTTACAAGTGAGAGTGGGGGAAGACGGTATTCTCTAGCAAGTTGACCCCACGAACTTGTTTGCATCGCTAAACGTAAAGATTTATTTTCTCTCTTTTTTTTTAGCGACATCTTAAGCATCTCCCATTCGCGTATCAGATTTTGCATATATAATTCTTAACAAGTCTGTCACAGTCTACAAGCTCTCCGATGACCCTAGTAAAGTGTTATGCAGCGCCTATCAGCCCTGCTCAGCTCAGTTGATGTCACGGGTATCCCACAGCCCTCATCATTCTTCCCCAGCAAGAATGCAACACTGATGACCTGGTAGCCATCATGGTACGGACGTAGAGCAACAGGCACCCTCAACCCATACAAAACCCATATCTCATCTCCGTCACGAATAGAAATCATTGCGCTGCCCTTCCAGCCCTGTGCACTTTCAAAACTCGCGAATGGCCAGCACTGATGGGTAAGTTGAGTTTTTCCAATAAGAATCCCGTATACTTTTACAAGGTACGTTCGGGAATTGCCAGCCGGAAGTATGACCGTTTCAAAAGAGGCTTCTGGTTCTATATGGGGTATACAGTGATTGAGCTTTCTCCCAAAGTGATTATTTCTGATATCCGAGGCTTCAGCACTAGTCCAATCGACAGCCCATGAAGGCAATTCAGGATTTCTAGAACGAGCCAGTACTGTAGCGTGAACCAATATACTCAAACTCTTCTCCTTTTCTATGATCGCGCGGGTAGTCAATATCATGACCTGCGTGGCACTCATCTCTTGTGAATAGTCAGGAACGATTTGATAACCCGGCGAGGTTAACCCGAGCATAGCATATACTCGATCCCGATCATCAGAAGACTTGTAGGAGTGAGACTGGGATAGAAGTGTCTTGATATCCATGCTACCTCTCCAATGGATCTTCATCCTCGTCGCGATCCGTATATGCTCTACCTGGCGCTGAAGGTCCCTCTTCTGAACAGTGGTAAGGATACGACAAAACAACCGATCCTCAGGACAATCCATTGCGAGCTCTTTCCTGTCGAGAATCAGATTCCGACGCGTTGATATGTACCTGTGTAGGGAGCAGAAAGCCTGTAGGACTTCCCAGCACAGCTCCCAAGAGACGGAATGCCTTCCAAATATGAAGGTGATTGGATCAGATACTAGGAATTCTTGACAGATCCAGGCTCGGTTCCACCATGGGCTATTGAGGACATTGTAAAATGCGATCCAGCCGTTGACAAACTTCTCGCTATGCATGTTGTCCCACAGATAATCCTCTATGCGAAACCATCAAAGTTTGTCATCCTCGGCCATCTCAGAGTTGTCGTCATTAAGAACCATTTCCTCTCTTTTTAATTTGTTGGTTTGTGACGGAGTTTCTTCCTCAGACTCAGACCCCTCCTCTGTCTCGTATTGGAATGTTTCATCGTCTTCTTGAGATGGGACGGCGTCGCACAAGTCGATGAACAATTTCATTCCTCTCCCACTAGTCTTTGACGTCGATAATCATGCGAGCGTACGTTCCGCGTACTGGTAGATATCCATCATAAAACCAACTTGATGCGACCTCTCTTTTAAATCATGCTGATTGATACATAGCTGATCAACCCAGAGGAGAAGCGGGCCTTGTCTAGAAGATTGAATCCAATAACGACGGGCGAGTACTAAGGCATGATGCAGATTCGCAAATACATTACACCTGACTCCATTCATCAAGACATACTGAGTGTTTGTCGGGTCTCCTGCACAGTATGATAAAGCAAGATACCGATTTCGGGAGTCGTTCAACAATATCGCAGGTAGTAACTGACATTCGATTATCCCACCGCCAGTTTGTGTGGAAAGTTTGATGAGTCTGATTTCTCGCTTACTCATATCGAGGCTCTTATAGATATTGGCTGAGTAAACCGCCTGATTCTCGGGCGTTTTGAAGATATCACGCCCAGGGAGTGATCTGCTCTGGTCACTTACCGATTCCGCGTCTCTTGTATTTTTGGTCGTCATTTCAAACTGACTTGACTTGACTTTCGCAATTGAACGTATAACTTTGGCAACAATTATAAAATGATTAAATTAGAAAGGGATTTTCTAGAAAGTATTTGTTGATACTGGAAGCATCTGGATCAGCTGATTAGGCGCGACTGATTTGCCCGCCAATCTGCCTTGCAGCCTAACGCTGACATGGTGGGCAGGTTGAAAACCAAACTGCCAGACTTTGGCAGGGTTTGACTGCGCTATGTACCCTCAAGTCAGATATCGGAAGTTCTTGCCCTGCTCGCCATCCTCTGAAAAGTCGACCTCGAGATCATAGTCTAGAGGTCCATAGAGCTTCTCATTGCGTTTATTCTCTCTCTCCAAAGCGAAATGCATGAACAACGCAAGAATAACTATAGTGCCACTCATGCCACATCCAATTGCACAGCCTGTAACGAAAAATGGTCTATAACGATATTAGTTATCATTCAAGATTCACTGGTATTAGGTAACTCACGCATCCTTCTTGGGGAATACGTAGCTGCTGATAAGAGACGAGCATTGGCCAATTATCAGTGTAACAGCAAGACCTGCTCCCTTCTTCGAATCGCGACCCTGGTTGTTCAGCAGCCAGGTGATGTTTAAACAGAGAGCGGGGAATATTCCACAAGCTGCAAGCCATACGCCAGCGTATCTGGGACCTGGGGGATGGAGATCTTGTATTCCAGCAAGAAGGCCATAGCCAACGGTGGCCATGGCTGCAAAGCCAGCAACAATGAACCCACGATGGCCGGTCTTATCCGAAATAAAAGCAGTTGCGATGCATAAGAGAAAGGCAGCGAAATAGGCCGGAGCTGTGAGTCCCTGTGCATCAATAGAGCTATAACCCATAGCGTTAACAATGGTTGGGAGAAAGTTCGATAGAGCGGCGAAAGAGAAGTTGCAGCAGAAATGAATGATGGCGTGGACGTAGTTCTTATAGTCGACGATACCAGCAATGATTTCCCTCCAGCTGACGGCTTCCTTGGATGTATCTCGTCCTTGTAGGCGCTGCACGGCGAGATATCTTTCTTCCTATGTTAAGAATTTGGCTGTTGCAGGTGAGTCGATCAGGAAAAAGTAGACGACGGGAGCAAAAGCAATGGTTGGTGCACCCTCTGATACGAGTCAGTATTGTTAGATATTATAAGGATATACATACCAATGATGAATAATAACCTCCATGGTGCCAAAGACCCTTTGATATGCGTGATTCCATATGCCAAGCTAGACGCAAATGTATTCGCAAGAGGTGACATTCCCAGCAAGATAGACATGCGAAGACCCAACTCCCTTCTCTTGTATAAGCAAGATAGGAAAAACGGAGCACCAGCACCAAATGTAGCTTCAAAAATGCCGAGAAAAATGCGTGTGACTATTAACTGAGTCATGTTGTGAACTGCACCAGAGCACATGGCAGCAGTTCCCCAGCTGCGTGGCTGTGAGTAAAAGAGCTTCTAGATAGCTTTCGACGACGAGACTTACCAAACGCAAAGAATCGAGACGTAAATATGAGCCGGAAAGATCTTCCAAAGCATAGTCGTCCACTCAAAGCAGATATACGCGATATAAAACGAATTGAGGACCCAAGACCAGTCATCAGAGCTTAGCCCTAGGGCATCTTGTGTACCGGCGGTCTTGGCATTACCGATATTACCGCGATCGAGGTACGAAAGGACGTAGAGACAGCAGACAACAGGCATGACGCGACGATCAAACTGGATTTATTACTTGAGCAGTCGACTTTGACATGAAGGATCATTGGACTTACTGCGCGTCTGATCCGGCGGTCAACATCGCGTGTCACAAGCAGAGGCTGCTCGCTGGAACCCCTCCCGTTCTCTGTGCTGGTCTTGTCAGGGTCCATCGTGCAAGACGGAGACTGTAGGACAGATGCTCGAATCCAGATATGTTGAAGGAGAGTTAATTCTATTCGGCTGTCTTATAACAGGGAGAGATAGATAAGTTTTACTATATATTAATTAAGAAAGAAAAGGGAGAATTGAGAAACGAGAAGGAGAAAAAAAGCACGGCAATTGACGTAGCGGGGACTTGGCTGCCCTGGTTCCTTGATGTCGATCATTGATGGCGGTGGATATCTCCGCAAGAGATCGGCAGTTGGAAATGTGGAGACTCGGACGGCCCGAGCGGGCGTAGAAATTATAAGCCGCTTTGTTAAGCTGGAGTTTATTCCGCATAATTATCATGCGCTTGACAAATGATATGAAAATCTCTACCTTTGATGGCACTGTAGTCGGAGTCTTCGGGAGTCTAATTCCTGACTTCATATAAATGCCTTTTTGTCGGCAGAATATAATTTAAATAATCTGAGAATGGCTCATAAAGCAAATCTCACTTGAGATTCATCTACTATTATTCGTAAACTACAACGTGTTCCAGTTACTATTTTCCAACCTCAGTTCATAAAGCAAGTAAAACTCCAAACCAATTTTATCAAAACTGGTATATCAATATGAAATAAGATTAAACAAAAATAGCAAGCATTGAAAAAGTATCGTATGTAGTTTAGAACTATGTATGGCTTTAAAATTAATGCCTTAGGGTAGGCAATCTTTGGCATAACAATTATCTGTCAAACAAACAGCCAAGCTGTTTTTTGGGAGATATAAATATTACAGCGGTAGAAATCACCGCTACCTGGAATGGAAATATTTAATAACGGTGGGAACCGTGCATTATGACCTGTGCAGTAACTGACCTTGAATGGTTAAGATACATTGCTTACAATATTGACATTTGCCTGATGTTTAGGCAAAGCATAGGATGTCTAAAGAATGAAACTTGGCTTTATCCTCTATGCATGCTTCATAATAAAGTCCATCCGTAATTTCGTCTGATTGTATAATGCTATATAGCTTCCCGTGGACAAACGATGTGTCCTTTTTGTACCTGGTGCCTCCAAAACTCATCCCATTTCTGAAACTCGTCAATATTCGCCTCAGCCTCATGATCAAAAGGACAAAACAATTGCCTCGTTGTTCGCCACACCATATCGCAGGCCGGGCACCTTGTAATGTCCACAGACCCTCCACCCTGCTCTGCATCCCTTACCCCAGTTGTAGCCATGTAGTGCGCATGCATCATCGACGATCTCAAGAGATTCTCGAATCCTTCCAATTCATTTTCCTCGTTTGCAAGTCCCAGAGTGTCCATCACTGCATCAAATGCTTTCTCCATGATCAAGTCCCATATGTCCTCCTCATTGGCCAAGTGCGTTTTGTAGCACTCGACCATCATCAGTGTATCAAGCAAGCGGTCACATGCTTCGTCCCTCTCTTGTACCGGGATTGATGAGTTGCTAAGAAGTTTGGAAATCTTTGGACTAAGTTTTGTAACAGTATCGGAACAGAAGTGTAGGTGGAGCTTTTTTCTTGTCTGCTCTGGAAGTTTAAAGAGACCACTACCGTCTTGACATTCCATCGCTACTTGCCAGTTGAGAGGGTTTTGCGTAGCAGATTCATATGGTGCTGATCTTAAACTGCTCTGGCTTTCATGCTCGCGACTGGGAGTGCGAGATTCCATGTCAGGACTCTCATTAATATCAGTTCCAGAAGGAACTTGGGCAGGTCTCTGTGGCGAGGTGCTTTGAGGAACACCATGGTGTTGATCGCTTGGGAGTGCATCACCACCATCACCTTTCTCATCATTTCTTTCGTGATTGACCGCAGGTGCAGGTCCAACACGGCTTGTGTCTGAACTGCCATGGCCTCTGAACTTTCGCAAGGTGGATGCCCACTGAAGGTCTAGTAGTATTTGCTCAAAATATTTGGGGGGCTGGGCGTTCTTTGTCAGCACTAAATGTTGTGGGTGAGGAGGATCGTTGAGCCGCTAAACCGTAATCATCATCACTGTGTGCACTCAGCTTCCGACCCACTGCCACGGGTGACTCTCCCGGATTGAGCATCTTAGAAGGTTGAGCCACATAGCCACCACCATGAGCACTGCTCGATCGAAACTTCTGAAGTTCTGGAGTGCCATCACTGTCATCGTTGACGTTCTTCTCCTGAGTCGGAGGCTCACTGGGATTATACTGAGGATGAAACAATCCTGCATTAGTGGCAGCCTCACGCTCTCGCCATATACTGGAACAGAACTCGGACTGAGCTGCCCAAATATCAGGGAGAGAGTTTATGTGCGGAGACTGATGTTCGCCAAGGTACAACTGCGATTCATAGTCTCTGAACCTGGGCTTTGATGGCATTGGGGACATTGATTCAGACGCTGATTCTGGATCCGCAGATTTGAATAACCACGGATGTTGACCCCATGACCCGGGTGGCGAAGGACTTTCATCAATATCAACGCTATTGAGCAGCTGATCCATGTCTATCCGGTCAAAGAGTGCTGTGTAGTGATTCATCTTCTGCTCTTCCTCGGTCTGCGTTGGTTCATTTTCTGATATAGCCACGAAGCTTGTCCACTTGCTGGTAATGGAGTACATCGTGCCAATGTTTTCTGCATTCTCTTTGGTAAACAGCGTTTCGGTTGAGCCACGTTTCACCCCAGCCTCGAGGTCTAGTAGGACTGACTTGGCAGCAAAATGATGAATAGTTCCGTTGTTGTCTGTTGCTATCTCGACTGGCAGTTCGTAGGACTTTTTCTTTGCCCCGGGTGTTGTCGTGGTGATAGTAACAGTCTTCGGAAGATTTCCGCCGTTACGAAGGTTGATCAAAAAGTAAATCGAGTTGAAGGTGAAAGGATGTAGTGGAGGAGTTGGAAAAGGAGCTTGGAAGTATGGAATCTTTCCACTGGGTGAAATATTATTCTGTCCCACCCAGTAATTGGCCAGGCTTTGAAGTTCAAATTCGCTTCCGAGATCGATATCACAAGTCCAGCTGTTTGGCTCGAGAGCAGATTTGACAGTTTTGGCGTAGTGTTATCAGGTGTATCACCAACATGTATGACAACACGCTACGAAAGCTAACGCGTCTGTAACTAATAGTGCTTAGATATCAGGGATATTCAAGCCTTATCAATCAAGCTCGCTACCTCGTATCTGAAAAGCCAGACAGGTTCTTTAGAAATTTCAGCCCGACCCGACACTAGTGAGACAGCAAAGTCTACACTCTTAGAGACGATGCAACAGTAAGTCAATTCCACACTTCAATGAGAGTTGGGGTCATATTTATCGATTCCTATCGACCAGAACTGACAGATGCAAGTGACTGGTGGTTCACATCTACAAAAATAGCTAAAGTAACCTGGGGGTCAGCAGGAAGCCCTATATTCCTCAAGAAGCCACTTGTTGCCGCATTGAAACATTTCAGCGCGGTACCACTGCAAATATACAACAATAGTATCAGTGAGAGCGTTACAGATGATCTATACCCTCAGTCCTATTTCCGCATCATGGACTTTGTTCGTGGCTCTGATAAAGCAGATTGGGAAGTTCGAGGTGAGTAAAGGCTCCCCAGAGAATGGTAAAACTTTGATACATTTACTCACGCAAGTATGTAATAGTTACTGAAGCCACACGGATATGCCATGAGACCAACCCTATCGGAAGACTTGTTGTCACTCTACAGAATACAACTATTGGTATAGCCGCGGGACAGATTGAGGACAGAAATGGGTGTGACGTGCACTTCCATTTTGACGTTCGTGAACGTAAGTCGTTCCAATAAGGTCTGGTGGTTTTGTCAATAATGACTTCCTTCTCGATAACAGATGCCGAGACATTTAGCTCTTATATTCGAGCTTTTCAAGAAAGACTGCGTGAAATGTTCATTCGAGGCCCAATGGAGAATGAGGTCATACTATAATCCCGGTAAATTGATCTTATGGTTAGATGGTAACCTGATAATTAGCATTTCTAACTGGCGAATGCAGGGAATTTTCATTACCAGCTAAACCGGACCAAAAGACAAAAATGCGCTTCATGATTATAGCCACACCAGTCGACAACACTTTAAAACAAAAATACCGCGCAATCCTATCGCGTGATGGATGCACAGATGTCATCTGTTTCGATTGTATGGAGTTTCCACGGCGAATAAGAATAGTTTCAATTCTGACCACAGAATAGTTAAAAACAAAACGCTACAAGCATTTCAAAAAGGCTCTGTCATCTCTCTTGCCGAATCTGATATATATATAAGCACTTATGACGCGAACGGTGAATTTGTTGTCAATAAGACAAAGTGGGAGGAGCTTACTGGACGAGTGACCAAGCCTCAAAGCCTGAGAGCTACATTCATGAAGAGGTGAGCATCATTCCGAAGGACAGAACCGAACATTTTACTGACTCTATTGGGAGTCAATATGAACGTACTGCGGACGACTGGCTCAATGAAGTGGATGACTTGATAAGTGCTAAGCGGGGTGACAAGAATGAACCTTACGATAGAGTCAAGATCGCCATTATTGACTCGGGCCTTCATGACAGAGAAAGAGGGCGGTATCGAGTTGAGTATAAAGACTTTACAGGTCAGACTATCAACGACTCATGGCACGGCACGTGCTGTGCTGGGATCATTCAAGGCCTATATGAGGAGGCCAGGCTGTATATCGCACGGGTCTTCGAAAGAGATCATGCGGATGAGGTTGAAGGGCCCCTTCGGATGGCCAGAGTTTGTTTCCCGTCATGTTTGCACCCACAGCTCAGGCTAACTGTTATTCTTACCAGGCTATTCACTGGGCCATCGAGAAACCTCGCTCCGTCGACATCATCAGCATTTCAGCCGGATTCCGTCACTACTCAAAGGAGCTCGATGATGCAGTGACGAGAGCGAAAGCTGCCGGTGTTCTTATCATAGCTGCAGCATCAAATTGGCAAAACACAAACTCTGTGACCTTTCCAGCTCGGCATAACCTTAGCACCATGTGCATTTACTCCACCAACACAGGCAATCAGAGCTCAAGCTTCAATCCGGAGCCTCGCGCAGATACACCGAATTTTGCTATTCTGGGTGAAGGATTTCAACATCCCGATCAGGCGAATGAGCGGATGAGTGGAACGTCAAGTGAGCATCCAGTTGGCCGTGGTAAAGATGAATTTACTGATCAATAACAGTGGCAACAGCTGTCGCAGCAGGACTCGCTGCCAGGATTGTGGACTTTTCACGGCAGAGGGACAACATGACTTCTATCTTTAGAGTGCAGGATGTAGGTAAATTGCCTGGTATGCTGTCAATTTTCTGCTCTATTTCCAAGCCGGCTGGAAATCTGAGATATGTTTCACCGCTGGGGTTGTTACCATTGAGGCATGGAGTGAGTCGAGACGCGAATAGACAGCGTGTCAGAGAAGTCCTGTCTCAATCTATGGAGAGAGCCAATTAGAGGAGAATAGTTTTTTTTTTTTTTTTAACAAGACTCGGTGGGAATATTTCAGTATCGACAAGACTAATTAACAAAATCCTCATCAAACACAACAGCCTCATCAAGTTCTTGATCCTCCACAATTTGGAAGCCATCAAGTCCTTCTCCCCGCAAGACTGTCTCGACATCCACCTCAATCTCCTCCATACTGTGCCATGTAGCTTTGTGAGAATACGGATCAATGGTCCAGTCCTTCATCAAGAAGCCTTTGTTAATTTTGGCAACTCGAATGGCCCAGATGAAGTCTCTAGGATGCTCCCCGGAACTCTTCTTTGGGCCGATACGCTGGGTGGTCGCGGTGGCTCTCATTGTAGCAACGAGCGGGAGATCCCTAAATATTGTCAATAATGCCCGAGTATCTTTTTTTGCAGAAAGGGCGAGAAATTTAAACTTACAGCTCTGGACCGATATCAGCTGCCAAATTCTTCTCTTCCTGTACTTCTCTCTTCCCCGCACGAGCGACTTTGATACCCGTTATCATGAACATCGACCAAGCTACTTTGCCCTTGACGTGAGCTTTGGGTTCCTCTTGCGCCAGACAGTTCTTGATATAGTCCTTAGTAGGTTGCACGATATACGTATCAAGCCGCTCATACGCTTCATGATTCTCAATGGTCCGCATGAACGCGAACTGTATGCTAGCTTTGGCTGTCACACCTGCAGCTGCGAGTACTGGCGCTCCAGCGGCGAGATTAGTGCTGGAGACTTCAATCTGGTGTCATCCCAAGTGAAGTTGAGAGTAGTGCTGTAAAAGACAGGCATGCGAGGGGGAAAGGGCAAAATTGACTGCGAGTTGAGAGGAAAGTCCAGATTTTTGAGGTCGGAGATGACATGACCTAGACAAACGGGTGCAGCTGAGTCGTCGCCATCGCCACTAAGAATAGTGTTTTCTGGAGGAGGGGGATAATCGGTTTGACGTAGCTTGAACCAGACTTTTTCCATTTTGATGTATCGATATGAAAACAATAAAGAACCAAGTTGCATTGGCAGCCTGATCGTAGAGCCTGGTCATCTTTCATTGAGGCCTCCTTTAGAAACAACGAGGCTATGCTGTGTCGCCCAATATGCGACATATTCCACGGCCAATTAGCAACTAACACGGATCTGGGCTTAAAATATGGCATTTGAAGTGACACAACGTCTAATGTAAGAGGGTTAACTTCTGCCTATTTTCTAGCTTGAACGAATGTTAATATCCGCGGCTAGCACATCACATTGTAGAACATGATCCCATATGCACTTCCTGGAGACTGATGGCACTACATGTCTGCAGAAAATGATTCGTCCCACTATCTTACGACTTAGGCTAACAGGGCGAGAAAATGAATATCTTGAATGTAGCAGAAATGAATCAAGACAGTGACTCACATGCCGTGTTTATAGAGCTGACTTTAGACGAATTTGTACTTGATCTGTTCATCGCAGTGAGTTTTAGCAGTTCAGCTCGGTAGAGGAGCCACTGTGGATCGGGCGGTATTGTACGCCCCGTCCAATCGGATTAAAGACATGAGCTTACTCGTTAGTGAGCCGATCAGTGAGTCAATAATATTTCTGACTGCATCTGAGAGCAGAAAAGTAGCCAATTGGACACAATTAATGATGTAATGCCAACGGGCCCAATCTCAATTGAACGCAGAGTCTGAGATTGAACATTAACTATATAGAGCCACCAATTTGTGAACCTTTTGTTCTCACAAACAAAAACACAGCGCCTGCAAATTTCAGCGCCTCGAGAACACCACGACCCTCGCCTCACAGCCCAGTACTTCCTCTCCCATCATGACCCAATCCACCACTCCAGGCTTCGACAAAGCCTTCGCTCAAACCCTCTGCGATCTTCAAGTCCCCAAGAATATAAAATTCTCCCCCAACGGTCAAAACATCGTCTACTCCACCAGTCTCATCGGCGAGCACCGTAAAGGCAAAAATGCACTCTCAACACTGTGGCTCGCAGCAACCACCCAGTCAAACTCATCTCGACAGCTGACATCTGGTCTTTTCAACGACACCCAACCGAAATGGCATCCTGATGGGAACAGAATTGCTTTCCTGTCAGACCGTGCGAAGGTCGGTGAAAGCTCGGCGATTTGGATGTTGAGATTGGATGGTGGCGATGCTATGCCGATATCTGATACCGAGAATCAAGAGGGCATTGAGAAATTTTTGTTTTCGCCTGATGGTAAGACTATCGCGTATGTCTCGCCTGATGAGAAGGGTGAGGAGCAAAAAGAGAAAGATGAGAGAGAAGAGTCTGATCCTGAAGTTTGGGGTGAGAAATGGGAATACGCTCGCCTACGTCTTGTCGATGTGGAATCTCACGAAACTAAGGTCCTCGTGGGAGATGATAAGCAAATTGGAGATATCGCTTGGAGTCCTGATGGCAAATCCCTCGCTTTCCTCAGCACTGAGAACCCTCATATCGAAGAACCCTTTCTCACTGGCACGAGTATCTCTACGGTCAATATTGAGACAGGAGAGGTCAAGAATCTTTGCAAAATCATGAACGAACCCTATGATCTGACCTGGGTACCTGATGGGCAGATATACTTCATCACTGGAGTACCGCCTGATAAAGATGCTGGTGGAAGAGCTGTTTACAAGACGGATCCCAACTCTGATACTCGAGAGTTTGTGAGCGTTGCACATGGTGTTGATGATGACGCAGGGGATCTTCTTGTTGCGGGTGGCAAGCTTCTTGTGAAGCGGAATGTCAGGCTTGTCGATGTTGTCACTGAACTTGGAGGAGATGACCTCTTCGATGAGAAGAAAGAGCTCTGGGTTTATGATATCTTCGTCGACAATGAGACCGGGATCTCAACTCTTGCGGCAAGTTTGTCAGATGTTGGTACACCTTATGACATCTTCATCATCCAACCAAGAAAAGACAAGATCAGAATCTCCAACCATGGTGAACATCTCCCAAAAGGACTCTTCGGTTCCTGTACAGTCCTTACCTGTCAATCCGCCGATAACGAAGTCGAACTCGACGGCCTGTACCTCACCCCAGCATCCAAAGCTAACTCTAACAAAACGCCTATTGAGCCCCTCCCAACATTCGTCCTCATACATGGCGGACCTACATCTCGCGACACAGATAGCTTCGATACGACCTGCTTCAACTGGGCTCCATATATCCTGTCAAAAGGCTATGGCGTTCTCCTTCCTCAATATCGCGGCTCAAGCGGCCGTGGAGAAAAGTTTGCTTCATATAGTATCGGAGGACAGGGAAAATATGATTACGCTGATGTTGTGACTATCACCGATAACGCTATCAAGAAGGGGTTCGCAGATCCAAAGAAGCTTATCGTTGGGGGTTGGAGTCAAGGTGGTCTTTTGACGTACCTGTGCAGTGTACGCAATGGCCTTCACGGCCTTGGATGGCGATTCAACGCAGCTATCGCAGGCGCAGGAGTATGCGATATTGAAAGTCTCGCCCTCACAGCTGATCTCGGTTCAACCTACGAGATCGAATTAGCCGGTGGTGAAACAATCTGGACTCTCAACCGCGACGACACTCGGAATCGTCAAGGCAGCGCCCTCTGGGAAGTCGCCAGTGCAGTAAAGCATACTCGTGAAACTAGTGAAATGGTAATTCCACCAATGCTGATCCTTCATGGTGATAAGGATGAGAGATGTCCGTTTTCACAGTCTGAAGGGTTTCGAAGGGCGTTGAGACATCATGGCTTGCCGTGTGAGTTTGTCAAGTATCCTGGTGAGGGACATGGGATTGAGCAGCAGCGCTTTTGGCTTGATATGCTTGAGAGAATTGGGAGGTGGTGTGATAGGTATATTGGATCTGGGGAGGTAAAGTTGGCCATGAGATAAGAGTGAAGGATTGGGTGAATTGTTCATAGGTAGCTGGGGCGGTTTGGCTGTCGGCTAGTAGTGCCCTTAACTGTTCTTTTCAGTTGCAGGGACGTCATTTGCTTTTGGAAAACATGTTCATAGTCACAGACAAGAACAGATAGCAGTGGCAGAATACTGTCTCGCAGTGTTCCAAATTATAATGATGAACGCTCAGGCCTCGTTATTCACTTCAGTCTTTACTCCTATATCGAAGCATACGCTTATTTCTAGGGTTTCTGTCTAACTCAACCTTTGCATCACCAAACAGAACCTGACTCTTGGTCTACTCACTATTGGTCAGAAACAAAAGAACCAACAAACCTTTCCCACATAATCATCATGCCCCATCCTCTTCTCAAGATCGACGAGGACCAAAAGGCCTCTGGACCTTCTGGCTCCACAACCCAACCTCCCGTTTCTTTAGTCCGATCAGTCACTTCATCCATCAAGAAGCAAAACCCCATCTATCTCCGCTCCTTTCTCCGCTGGGCCATCTGCGCCGCCGCAACAGTATCCAACGAAAACCTCACCCTCCGCATCATGAAACACCACCCAGACCTCGACACCTGGACCATCTTTGATTCGCACCTCAAGACCACCGGCGATATTCAAGTCGTTTGCATCACTACCGAGGAATTGAAGAAGATGCCTGAGCGTTTCGGCGGAGAGATCACTAACAACACTACTACACGAACTGGACCGAGCTTGACGGAGTTCCCTGGCTTTGGGTATCCTGTTCCTGACTTTTCGATGGCGAAGTGGCAGGGGCTCGAGGTTCTTGCTTGGAGGGTTTATGGGGGCAAGGACAAGATGTTCATGGATACGGATGGGTTTGCGCTTCCTGGTGTGTCTTCTGTCATTCAGACTTGCTTTGAGCGTATTTGATTGCCTCAAAATTGTGGAGGTCTTGGTTGTGTATGGCTAGTGTTGGAGACCGTTGAAGTATTGTACATGCTGCAGTAGATCAGGCTGGCGGTTTTAGAGTACGGCTCTGGTTAATGTTAGTATTAGTTGCTGGTAGCTAAATAACATACTAAAACATCTCCCTCTGTGCTCCCTTGAGAATTGAATATCATGTAAGTAAAAAGCCCTATCTGAATGTCTATAGCGACTACAGTGAAGATATGCACAATCTGTCTCGGTGCCTGGCTGAATGAACGTGAAGGTGGCATTGCTCTTTAGCGCCTCTGGTTATATATCAAAAGGGGATAAGCCCCAAATGTCCGCCATGTGATTCGGCCGCGCGTATAATCAACCAGTAAGTCAGTGCGCCTTGTTTGATTGAACGAATATTTAAACATCACCTCCATCCAATATCAAATGATCTCAACATAAACAAGACACCGGGATCCACGGCTTATCAATCATCCGCACTCGCGTTTTAGAGTCATGGCCAGCCAAGCAAAAACACCCTCCAAGAATATCGAGGAATTCCTCGAAAGACATCCCCAAGTACGAACAGGCGATGAAGCCAAAGCCGAGCTAGAACAACTCCACGATAAAGGCGACACATTCTGCGTTATAAACAAACTCTACGACAACGCCATCCTACACAAAGACTACGATGGAGATTCCTTGAAGCTCGTTTTTGCTTTCGCTCACGTCAATGATGCTGAAGTAATGGCACGATACAAGGAGGATGTTGGGGATAATGATTCTGAATTCTGTGATTGCAAAGTTGGTAAAGAAGAGGGGGCAGATCATCACCTTTATGAGTATGTGAGAGCTACTATGCCTGACTGCAAGGAGCACAAGGGCGAAGATGAACCGAACCCGGATTGTTCTGCTTGTTGGCCGTGGCATTGTGGGAGTAATTGTCGCGGAGTTGAGGGGTTTGTCGACTGAGGCACAGATTGAGAATATGCATGTTGGTTCATGAGTGCATGGGACTTGATGTCACTTTAAGCACCTTCTTAAATCGAATTAGGCTGGATGCACTCATGGGCCGATATATAAATGACAAGTTCCTTCAAAACATCTTGCTTTCATATCTTGCCCATCTCTGCAGCCCATATTCCTCAAGTCTTTTCATCTTGCCCCCAGAATGTCAGAAAGAATCCAAATTAACTACACAATCGACCCCTCAAAGAACCCGTCTACATGGCCCACTCCAGGCTCAGAACAAAAGCAGAGCTACATCGACGTACCCAAAGTCAAAGTCATCTTTATCAACATGAACGCTGAATCTGATTTCCATATCCTGAGCACTGGCACCAATGACGACGTCCACCATGCCGTTTTACAGGTGACCAAGCACATTGCTCGAGGCCTTTATAAACTCATTAGCATGAATGTCAGCGAGTACTCATGCGTGGTGGTCATGTCTGCGGATAGGTCAAGGGATGAGCTTTTGTGGAAGAATGGGTTTCCCTGGGATCGTGAGGATGATCCTCAGCCGGAAGTGGTCCTGAAATAGAAGTCGGAAAATTGGGAATTGATTCTTCCATAGTCATTATATTGAGCTATACCTTTTGGTTTGAACATACACCTGCTTTTACAACTATCTGTCTTTCGCCCTCATATCAGCAGAGCTTATTGAATATTGCATGTGCAAAATACTGTAAATAGTAACTAAAACTATTGTCTACCCAAGCCTCACCGGGAAAGAACACACTCAGAATTTGAGGTGTTATGCCAAATCTAAAGCTAAGCTTTAATAATGGTTCGTGGTCTGGATAAGACCGAAAGTATTTAGTTAATGTCATCCTTCAAAATTGCAAGACATAGCAAACAAACAAAAGTACCAGTCCAACAACTATGTACAGCAAATCATCACAGTAGATGACATGATTGAATTGTCAGAATGTATTTGGGTGTCGCTGTTTCCTTTGTTTATAATATAACAAGTCGTTGTAGGCCGCGTGCAAAGTCTGGCGGCCAACATACTTCATCATAGATGCTCAAAAAGGAAGCTGACACGGTTAAAGGGTCTTTTGTTTAGTTGGATCAGTCTGTTTGCTTCAATGACCCGGGTAGGGCCAACATAGGTTTCGAGCCACCAGTTTATCTCCGCTTTATAGACGGAGAGTGCTCCGTCACCGAGTGGTGTAGTAGTCAAGGAGAGTTGCCAACGGAATCATTGTGGCTTCGTGAATTTGCATACATGGATGTTTATTTGATTGCTATTTGACCAGTTCTGTATTGGGTAGGTATTTAAGAGCGAAGGATATATAACAGATGCAGATGAAGATTAAATCCATCATTTTGTCAATAATCAATATTCGTCAATCTATTTATACTACTACTTCTCTCATACACTGCCATATCACGCCAAATCATCTACCAACATCTGAAAGCCAAATTGATTTCCGCCAGTGGCAAGGAGGAAGATCGAGCGGAGATGCCTGTTGACAAGTTCAGGACAGAGATTACAATTGCAGCATTTATCTTTGGAATTCTCAGCCTTGTAGCACAGATCCTTGCAGCCTACGGGTCCAATCGCAAATAAGGCACTGAATAGTATTGAGGAATGAATCTATTAGATATCTATTGAAGCACAAATATAATTATTTTATTTTCCTTAGATTTCTTATTGTTATTTATCGATTCGTGAGTCATATCTCCGTTGTCATGAACTCTTGTCGCTGTGAAACCTTAACCAGGTGATCGGAGTCAAAGACCGAAAGCTAGCGCCAGACCCACCACCTCCATACCGCCATTTTACAGCACTGTCAGCCTGTGAAACACGAACTAAATGCCAGATTTAGTGCATGATCCTCAGGCATTAGAAGTCTAATCTCGATGTCAAAACCTTCTAACGCTAGCCTAACAGTGGGCCACGTGGGGACGCTATCATCAAATTTTCATGATAGCTTCAATTTTCATCTCCGGGCTTAGACCTATTCAAGATAGCGCCCTCCACCCACTTTAATATTTTTCTCCTTCTTTTTTACTCTCTTTCTCCCCGGATTCCAATCTCCACGATCCCACGTTCTTTGCTGATTACAGATACCGGGCTATAAGATGAGCACCCTTGCGCTGCCTTCGAGCAGCTTACCGCCTTTGTTCACACTCTCTAAAATAGCGGAATCAGACGTCTTTAACGCGCTGCATTACTTGGCGGCTATTTACTGTCCTTTATCTTTTCCTTTTTCGAAGGAGTTGGGGGATTCGAAGCATGGTTTTGCAGAGGTGGATTCTGGATATACTTCTGGGAACGAAGATGACGAGGGTGAAAACACGCCCGCGACTATTCGTGCGGATGTTTACGAAAAGTCTTTCGCTGAGCGCTGGTTAACGGGTTTTATCTCTCGCGTTGAAAGCCTTGAGATATTTTCGTCGGAGGAAGCGAGTCAGCGTGCGCTAGATCAAGCGGCGTATATTTTTGAGTCGCTATTTGCCAGTGCCCTCGATGAAGATGATCAGAATTCTCCGTTTTCGAGGGAGTTTTCGTTTGAGACGCGCACTCCCGGGGAGGAGAAGAAGCTGATCTCAGTTCAGCTGAACGATGGACTTGCTGGACAGAATGACACGGATTTCGAAGATGTTGGACTCCAAAGTTGGGGTGCTTCCATAGTTTTCTCAGATCTCATGTGTACAGACCCGGAACGATTTCGTCTCACGAAACTGTCACCTATGGAACATACTCGGATTATTGAGCTTGGTGCTGGCACTGGGCTTGTGAGTCTTGTTCTCGGAAAACTTATCCCTGCGCTGGGCATCAACGACTCCAAGATCATCGCTACAGATTATCACCCAGCTGTTATGCAGAACCTCCAATCTAATATCTCAATCAACTATCCCGAAGATACATCTTCCGTTCAAGCATCTCAACTCGACTGGGCAGATTTCACACGCGATGAACCTTTCAACATCCCAGCTACCATGCTCTTCGCAACAGACGTAGTATACGCTCCCGAACATGCTCGCTGGTTACGCGATTGCGCTACACAACTTCTTTCAGATGATGGTGTTTTCTGGCTACTTGTTACAATACGACCTAATGGAAAGTTTGCCGGTATTGGGGATACTGTTGAAGCGGCTTTTACGGCGCCTGAGAGACCCTGCGGGAAGGCAGGGAAGAAGTTGGATATTCTGGAGAGGCAGAAGTTGGATAAGAGGAGTGGTGTTGGAAGAGGAGATGAGAGTCATTATGAACTTTTTAGAATTGGTTGGTCGTAAAGACATAGAGGCATATGAAGGGTTGCATAGAGCGGAATGGTAATAGAGTAAGATAGACTTTCGATAGATTAGACGCAGACATGATAGACATGAAAATAGACTAGACTTCAATCTAACTTTGATGTATAAATCACTTCATCCCGTTTCCCAGCTAGCCATACAGGAACTGCCTCCCTTTAGCCTGAGGCTTCTCGTACTTATAGATCATCCATCCAGTAACCGGGTTTATCCCCGTCTTATTCTCATCCCCCTTCACCTCAGGCTGTCCTGCCCTTCTCCTGATCTCTTCCTCAGCAGCAGGAACATAACCCTCAAGACCTGGCAGTGCCTGTATACCGACAGACCCAGCCAGCATCTTACAATCATGCACAACGCCATTGTCATTGATCTTGACAGGAACAGTGACAAATCCACTTGGTATATCACTCGTTTCAACACAAGGATACAGCACCCCCTCGAGGGTACAACTTCCTCGACCGGGATTATGGACTTTTCCGTCATCGTCCCAGTAGCAAAATGCAGTGATCCAACCTGTCATCTTTTCTGAGCCTGACATACTTTTCATGTCTGCGATTTTGTCCCAGAAAGTTTGGACAGCTTGGCTAGCGGACTGAGTGAACGAGAGGATCATGTTTTGAAGAATAGGTCTCAAGAGCTTTGCAAAGTGGGTTGGCTCTTCACCCATTTCTTCAAGTATATCGATGCGGGTGAGAATGTCTTCGTAGTCGGTTACTTCTCCGAGGAGTGTTACCGAGGGAATACCACACAATAATCCAAATTCGTACGAGAAATACTTCTGCAATGCTCCCATCAGAAGTATCGAGCCAATGATTCGATCATTATCAGTCGTTGTCGAGAAGGATGGAAGAACCCATTCGCGAAGCCCCGGGTCCTTGATGTTTTTTGCAATTTCAAGGGTCATCCTCTGGGAGAGGTCTCCATAATCAACGGTATGTAAAGTGCCCATTTCTATAACCACAAGTTCTTTCTGACCCTTGTGACTAACGAAATATTCGCGCATCTTCTCAGCATTGTTGTTGATGTAGGAGCTGATTTGAGTGACTATAGCGAACCAAACATCTTCGGGTCGAATTGTGAGATGGTGGTGATCACTATAAGCGTGGAAGGATGACCAGACGAGACCATTTCTAGAAGCTGATTACGTGATTTTCTTGGAGAGATCCATTCATGGAGTAAGAACTTTGTATGATTTGTTTGCACCCACGCGCTTCCTCAGCATTTGCTTCCTGAAGGAGGTTTGCAGTGGTTTTGGCTTTGGGTTGTCTCCATGAACTAACATGGCGGTTGGGAATGGCAATGGTGACAGGCATATTATCAGGATTTGGGAATCCTTTTAAGACTTTGCTTAAATGAAAGAGCTCATGAACAGAGAGGATACTATATTGTGCCGTTCAAGGGCATTCGTTTTGTATTTATAATAAATCATCTATGTTGACACGTACTCACTGACTTGCGAAGCCTGTAAGCCGTACTCAGACCCCCAATCATCATGGAGCTATTGCGGACTGAATGCCCGAATATGGCATAGTAGCTACTTTCTACTCAGCAAAGTAATGGCCGAAGTATCATGAGTCGCCTCAGTGTCATTACTATTGGTTGAGACTTGTACTGCCTCGTAATCGCCCGCTTCTCAACCTTTCAGGCAGCCGTCTTAGCTGCGGCACAGCATTCTTTCTGACAGGTATTTCTCAACATCAAAGCTCACATGACTTTTTAGTAAATATGTTGAGAAATTGACGATACTCTGATTAAAAGCGGCTGCAACACTAGTCATCCTCGCCTGGAGCCCAGGCCAGATACCTATAAGATGGCTCAAAGTGAAGATCGAATCCAACCTTTTTCAACCTTGAAGCCATTACAGCCACCACAGCACCCTCTTCATCTTGCGTCCACTTCGCTCGTCCCCATTCTAAATCAGACTCATCTTGACGGAACCTACATTGTCCAAAGTCTATCATGAAAACCCTATATTCGTCATCCTCGGGAACAATTATAAAGTTGTCTGGTCGAACGTCGGCATTGAGGATGTCATGGTTACTGAGAATATGCACTATTTGAATCGCTTGGTCGACAATCCCTTGCCATGATTCTTTTGGTGCATTCTGGACCATGGTAGATAGAGAGAAGCCATGAAGGTATTGTAACAGGATTCCTTTTTGCTCGTAGAGCTCTTGCTGCTGCTGATTGAGAACTATATCGGGCTGGGGTATATCGGGTGTGACGATAGCTAAGAAACGGGGGATAAGCTTCCCTTGATATTCATGGAGACGAGCGTATGTTGCGATTTCCGAGTTGAAGCATTTTCGTAGTTCAGCAGCAAGGTAAACCTCATTCTCAGCCGTGTCCCAGTCTTCCTCGGTGTCTTCCTGAAATTGTGGTACAGTCCGGAGTTTCTCCAGAAATTCATCCACCTTTCCAGAGCTTAAGCCTCTCAGGAACTCTTGTTCGATATCTTCGGACCAGGTATCAATTCCATTGTCTTGGCGAATCTGCTCCGCGAATCTTCGAACAAACATTTTTAGGAACGCCTCGTTTCCTGTGTTTAGATCATCAAAATGACCTGTGCCATCTGAACGCTCCTGGATGCACACCACCATACCGCAAGATAATGTCCATGGGCGCTTTTGCTGTTTTATCTTGTCTTGAAGCGTACTTTGCCGATAGAGTGACATCTCGTTGCGGTTGGCTTTCAATTGGATGACCTCCCCAATAGGATATACGGCGTCGGCTGCACTGGTTTTTTTGAGGCTGACATTCTGATTAAGTGCAGGCTATCTCTCTCCTTTAGCCTTGGTTGTTGTTTCTGCGTGGAATGTTGTGGGTGGATTGCAAGTGCAACAAGAGAGATCAAAGCGTAGATTTGAGAAATTACGCCTGATATTTTAGGCATGTATAATGTCTCGTCGACCATCACCTATGACGAGTCAAGTGTAACTTTTCGGGTGGGATGCATTGTGAGGCCTGCTGCAGGCTGCATTACAATGACCCATTCTTTACTTCTGCCTATTCTGACTCTTGCAAGAAAAACAAGGCTCTCAATGAGCTTCATTTCCCTGCAGGACAGTGGGTGCACCAGCTCGCCTTTTGTGCAACAGAATACAGACTGGAGGTAAATTCTTGGAAGTATTATTAGACGATTTTATCGCATGGGGTGGTTTTCCAGTAACTATCCTTTTAAGAGAATTGAA
>PVQA01001730.1:0-18542 GCA_002980515.1 Fusarium burgessii | reverse complement strand
TTAATCTATTTTATTTATTTTATATAATTTTTAATAAAGTAAATATAAAACTTATAATATCTTTAATTTATTCTATTTATTTTATAAAAATTTTACAAAATTTATAATAATATTTTTAAGAAAAATCCTAACCGGCCATTTCTTCTGTCATATCGGGGCGCCCCATGGGGGGATGCCGGATTGGACGGCCCGTGCAGGCTAGTAGTGGCGGTGGCGCAGCCCCTGCTATGAATTCTGCCTAACGCCTCAAGGCAAGCCAAGGCCTTATTCTCAGATAGTAAATACATTATCTAAGATAAACAATATTAAACAAATCTTTATACTTCTGATGAAATGAGAATTCTTGGCCCTCCGTCATTTATAGCCGTCAATTTTTCGCTTGGCACACATACATGTAAGGCTGGCTGCTGTGATGATGGGGAAGACAAGAATAATATTGCAGACCAGAAGGATGACTAAGGGCTAAGGAAAGAGTACTTGTAGTCACAAAAGCTAAACTTCTGGAGTGCCGTAGAGGAGTTCGACTTGCTCTTCTTGACCTGAACATGCGATCTCAAGGCTTGATGTGCAGCCACAGAACCTGACGCCAATTGAGCAAATCTCCAACCTCCTGGAATTTTAAGAGGCCGAATATAGTTCTTGAGCCTTACACTTAGTCTAAATGCCTCTAAAGGAGTAGCTTAGTGAAAAGACAGCTATTCAGAGTCAATCATTCATATTGTACTGCTATAAGAAAGAATTAAGGAAAGTTGGGTATCAGCTTGCCTAAGTAGAGGCCAGGCAGGCTTGTACACCTTGAATAAAATAACGGGAAAGTAGACCGGTGTCAAAGAGCAAAGGATTTCAACTGCATAAAAGAGGGACTAAGAATGTATAGGAAGCGTTGCTGATCCAAACCCCTTTCAACTAGGGTTCCCTTCCCAAGTTGGCATCATCATGCTTGAATCATACGGCGTGGATCTACAATATACTGGACCCTCTTCTGAACAACCTCAAAGCGCATATACCCGCAACTCTCGCTCTCTATGTGATTAACCATGGCGGCAAGAGTCGTGAAATCTCTTTTGCAAGAAATGCCCGGGCAGTGATAGAGTTTCTGCTGATGAGCAGGGGAGCCTAGATGTTGGTTCAAAGATGCCAATTTATCAAAGAGTCGATGGCAAAGATAGCACTCATAGGCCTCTGCCTCGTCATTCCATGCCTTTTTAGTGGCGGCATAGGTTATATTGCCAGACCAGGTAAGTAACTTTTTGGAAATAATACCGTCTGGGTCTCGTTGGCGGATGGCCTCGTACAGCTTATCACGATTGAGGGGAGCCTTGGTGCAACAGCCCCGCTCGAGGTGATGGACGAATCCAGTAGCAGTTCCATGCAAGTCTTTGCAAAAGGGACACTGGACCGTGCTGGTGCGGTGAAGTTTGCCGCGCAGGTGCTTAGTGATGTTAGTTAAACGATGCAATAAAAGATGTAAAAATGGTCACGCCAACCTGGCTGATGCTATTCCAGTCCTGGAATGGGTGGTCACAGACAACGCAGTAGAAGTGCTGCCTAGCTTCATGGTCGTGTAGGTCATCCTCATCATCAAAAGCGTCGTCGCAATGATCACACTCAAGGACAGTGCCTTCTGATTCTTCAGATTCGGATGACTCTCCCCAGTGTCCCAAATCGCTCATATGCTGTTCAACTGCCTTCTGGCTACCAAAGTAGCGATCGCAAGTGTCGCACTCAAAGTCCGGACGCTCGTGGCCAGTGGCATTCATATGCTGCTGACGCGATTGCCAACCGGCTGGAAACTGGCGCCAACATGTTCCGCAGGTGGACATGGTGAAATAATGAAAATCTGTTCTTCCCGTCACAGAAGGGACTTGGGCGTTGTCGAAGATGTGAAATGAGGAATTGAGTATGGCACAAGAATCGCTGCGATACAGACGTTACAGTTGCTGATCGATTGACTCAATAAGGAGGGATAAAAAATGACAAAGTGAGGGGAATGCAGTATTTAGGCTGCTACAGCGCCTACAGGTATTTTGCCCAATATGAATGGCTGATGATGCATGTTGGCCGAGTTGGTCGGCCTCCTGCGGATTTTGTTGGTCGTGTCTGCAGATCAATCAATCACATTTGGACACTTGTTCACGCATGAGAAATGTTTCATACCTCCCAGAATATATCAGCAGAATACAATAATAATGTCAACCCAGCTGTTCCTCATTCGCCCCGGGCTGGTTCTGTTTATATTCCTGGCCTACTTTTCATTCACCATGAACAACAGAAAATCGAAAACGGTTTGCCGGTATTATCTGGACTCAGGAAGTTGTAGGTTTGGGTCCAAATGTTGGTTTCGGCACGATAAGCAACAGACGGGCCCTACCAATGTAGGTGGACGTTCTCCATATCGTGATGCATTCTCAACGCGACTAACCTCTGATCGACATGCAAGAATTCCGCAAATGCGAAAAAGAAGCAAAAGAAGTCGCGAAACTCCAACCAAAGAGAAAATAAGAGATCTCTCGACCATATCGACCAATTCTTTGCCAGATACCCTACCTTTGAATACGACTCCTCAAAGCCAATTTGGGCAGAATTTTACCAAATGTGTGAATTTTTTGAATGGGATAATGACGATACAGAGATGAAGGATGCAAAACAAGAGTTCAAGACAGCAATGGTGAAGCAATTTAACGATATTTACGGCACAGATCCAAAGAATCTCAAGTCATGGCAGAAACTGTGCCGTGTGCTGCATATCGAACCGGTTCCTACAGGTTTGACAGAATGTCGCGAGGTGAGTTCAATGCTTCCGCTTCCCTCCTTCAACATAGTATCGTATTAATAAAGTCTAGAGCGTCCGTGATACCCATGTAAACCTGGTTGATCTTGTGGAAACCCAGAACACTGGGTTGCCAGTTAAAGTGTTTGAGACTCTAGAGCAGCTACAGGATTACACTATTCATAACGGGAAGTTCTTCCCCAAGAGGAGTGCATACGAGGGTGGTTTGTTACGGTTTCTACTTCGAGAAATTCTCTAAGGAAAATGGTCCTGGGTGCAACGAATTAGTACAGAATATAGAAGGGAAGGAATAGTTAATGAATGCATATTCTGTATAAGCTACTAGTCGTTGCCCGATTTGCAAAGCCCTACTATTAGGGACTGAGGATTGTTTACCAACTTGTGTAAGCGACGATATCGAAAAGGTCTTGGAAGAACAGTTTAATTAGTTGAACCCCGTGCCGCTCTCCGATAATCGCCATCATCTCGGGCTCATTTGAGGCAAGCTGGACATGAATTGGATCGCAAATTGATAGCAGGCACCTTTATGCAAGTTATCTAGCAAGCCTGATTTTGTGACTTATTAAATCCTAGTAGAGTTTGCAATTGCTTAGCGTGTTGCCATCTGGCTTGGGGCGCCTAGTGGATGAATATGGCCGAAGTCGCATGCCTCCAGGGTAATAAGCCACGCAACAAATATCAACTCAGCTCAAGTCGGACTTTCTCTACCTTCACCAATGCTGGGTTTGTGGTATAACATCTCACAATAATTTGCTTATAAATTCAATCAGCAATTGACTAGTCCAACTTCTATCAAGCTCGATAAGCACGGCAATTTCGGATCTGGGGTCTGACTTGATACTAGTTTTGCTTCGCTACCGTCTCATCTGAGCGGAAATGCCGAAAGTTTGTCGAGTTTGCATAATGCTCAAAAGTCAATCTGAATGCTAGCAGAGAATCACTAGGCAGAACAGACGCAGCATTCAGGCCTAAGAGTTTCTTTTTATCTTCATGTATTGGATAACCAAGTTCCTACCAACAACAAAATGCATACAGTATGATGGGGATTCAATTAATGAAAAACAAGGACCCCTGAGCGATGTAACAGACGCTCAAAACCAAGCTAGCCAAGTACGGAGTAGAAGCTTTCTCGTTGGGCGGCGTTTTGCGCTAGTATAAAAAAGATGGTGTCTCGTAAACTTTGCTTGTTTTAGTGCAAGACTTGGGCGCTTTTGGAATGCTTCGGGCTGATCTGTCTCTGTTCCCCGGGGACACTAGACGTCTCGATGGCCTCTGGAATGCTTGGAACTAACTTGGCGTCCAGATCTTCCCCTATAATTATCTAAGCCCTACGCGTCGACTCGAAGAGCTACTTGCGCCATAGGAGATACATTTCCTTCACTTTGGAAGATTTGATCTATAATGCCCTGTTTTCCTATTCTCGTTCTGGATCACACACCTTGCCCTATAGATCTCGGCTTACTGAGATGACGCAGGGGAATATTGCCTCGGCGGTGCCAATGAATTCCGCACGGAACTAACGGCAGGTATTCGGCAATCTTGGTTTCATGCTTTGAGTTTACCATTTTTACTGTACAATCTTGGCAGAATTTGTTGTTGCGATGCAGATCAATTATTGCTGCTTGAAAGAATTTGACGTGTGCCAAGTACTTTCTTTCCCTCTGTTATCACCGTGGGCGAACTGTATGGACTGTATGAACTGTATAAACTCTATCACTTGTCATTATTTCCCCCATCAAATACGTAGAGGCTGTAACCATGTTGAAAACAGGGTGTGTTTCCTCAGCGCTCCAATGCGCCTGGTGGTAAGCGCTAACTCCGCCCGTGACAGTGCAAGTGTCTGAGCGTCAAGCACGCACGGCTTTGAAATTATATCACAATGCGGGATGAAAAAAAGTAACATCCCCATTCGCTGACAATACGACGAGACGACAAGTACCCCAGTTTTACTCACACTCCATCCCTGTCCTTATCAGCGGCAACCCCCAAACCTGACTAAGTCAACCAAGCAATAGGAAGCAAAAGATCAGAGCCCGGTTTCAAGCCATTGGACGGTTGCGACGGAATGGATGGGACTCGCCTCGCCTGGGAGTTGGTCTCTACTGGGCGCAGCCGTATTTTATGCTTTCATGTTCGGGCATGACTCGAAAAAAGCAAAAAAGCTTAATTCTTCAAGAGGACTAACGTATCCCGTTTATCAAAACGCCCAATTCCCCCCCCCGACGCTTCTGGTCTTAAGACCTGTCGATCTGTAATCCCTCCGTTTCGCAAAAAGTCTGCCATGTCTCCATAATCTTGACCTAGACGCTTTCAGTTTTCTGTGCAGCTGCGACCTGTGAAAATGACTGTTGAGAATCTGCTCGAACAGTATCAGGGCCAGATTGTCCCAAAGGCTTACAATGCGGGCTATCTTGCTCTTAGCTACCTCATCAGCTTGGTGGGGGCGGCTTCGACTCTTGAATTGATCAATCGGCGATCATGGTTTAACGGTATTTCGAATCAGTATGCACGACAGATACCGTTGAAACCGCCAAGATGGGTTTACTAATACGTGCATTAGCCTGATACTATGTGCCTCCGCAATCACCATGGGAGGTATAGCGATTTGGTGCATGGTGAGTTTCGATCTTGATTTCAGCATCGCTTTCTGTATACATACTTACACCACTCACGGTTAGCATTTCATTGGAAACACAGCCCTCACACTTGCTCATGGCGAGGCGGAGATGCAGATTGCCTACTCCAGTGGCATAACAGTACTATCTTTCTTCATGCCCGTTCTCGTCCTACTCGCTGCCTTTGAAGCGATAGGCATCACGAATCGAATCGCTTGGTGGAGGGTGATAACAGCTGGTATCCTCTGCGGCTGCGCCATCTGCGGTATGCACTACCTGGGTAATGCATCCATCAAGAATTATCAGTGCATTTACAGCACGGCATATATTGTCGGGGCTGCTATTATTGCCGTTGTTGCTAGCACTGTCGCGCTGGCCATGTTCTTTATCTTCCAGTCGCTCTCAGCGAGTAGTTGGTGGAAGCGAACGATTTCAGCCATCATCCTTGCTGGAGCGGTATCCAGTATGCACTGGTGCGCTTCTGTTGGTACTGAGTATCGATTACTTCGACTCAGGAAATTGGAGAAAGGATCGCGCACTGGGACTGCAGTTGCAGTTATTTGTTTGGTACGTTTTTGCGGACTGTTGATTCAAATGCAGGTCGACTAATTGAACTCTAGTCTTTTACTGCATGCATCATCATTGCTGGATCAGCTATTCTTCGAGCTCGCACGATAAAGCAAGCAGCGCTTCGTGCTCAGCAGATTGAAATAGCTTCTATTGTGTTTAATAATGATGGACATCTTCTTGTCAACTCCAACGGAGTGTTCCCCAACACAGTTGTCACTGATTTCTTTATCGGCAAGGTAAGTCGATTACTTCCCAAGATATCAAATCTCACGGTTATGTTTCCAGCAACTGACACCTAATGCTTAGGACAACAAGGAACGATTCAACACGGCCCATCCACAGTTTCACTGGATGTTCCAGGCTTCGAGGAACTGGACTGGAATCTCGGGACTAATAAACGGCATGAAACAACATCTAGCACAATTACCTCACAAAAGTCGCCATAAAGATCCAACAAAGGGTATCCAGCTTATCGACGACGACGGAGAGCTCATCGAAGGATACCAAGTAATTTTTCGCGAATTATTCTGCGTCGCCGCCTCAACACTCAGCGAACGCCTCAATGAGCCGCTTACATCATTGGGCGTTCTATGGGACGAAATCATGCCCAAGAGATCAGTCGCAAACCCAGCTTATCTACAAGCACTAGAGAAGCATCGCGAGACCGTCGAATTAAACGAGACACCATCGACTGCGGAAAGTCATCTTGAGAAAGGGGTTGGAGTTGAACTTGAGAATGAAATTGATGGTCGAGGAGCGCTGATGTTTTTGGTTCGAAGACTTACTTCAGATGATGAGGTCAAGAGGCTTGAACAGGCGGGATATCGTTTTGTCGACCCAGGACAAGTATGCAACGATGCGAGAAATCATCTACAGATGCAGATTTCATCTACCGAGTTCGAATTAAAGCTTCGCGACATGAAAAGATTTATTAACCAGCAACATCGAATCAAGCCTGGAGTTCATCTAGGTCTGTTTGCCGTTCAGGATGGGTTCAATGAGCCTCAGGTCCTGGTTCAAAAGACCTCACGCGATTTACTTCCTTTGACGCCTTTACCTATGGAAACCCTCGACGAATCGCATATTGGAATCGTACATGGACTTGTTGGATTTCCGGTGCCAGAAGTCATTCAAAGGTTGAGGACTTCAGGTGCATCTTCGAGAACTCCCGATGAGGAAATGTTTGCGTATCATCTTTCCAACGCCATTCAAGCATTACGTGAATTAGTGCATGAGCCTCTATACCATGATGCCGTGCTTAGTTCTACCATTTTACGACTTCCTTTTGGATTTGATGGGGATGATGCAGACGAGACTGTGATTATGGCATTGAGGCTCAAAATATCTCACCCCGTCGTCTCATCCGGTCCCAGTTGTCAATGGGTCCCTCTCAACTTCTTTGCCATGCGCCAGGTCTTGGAACAATCGCGACAAGAGTTTGTACGCGTTCTTCATCAGGATTTTGATCCATTAACATTGCCTGCAAGTCGAGTCAACAATGGTCTCACTTCCGGACCATTATCAACTTTGCGCCGGCTAAAAGGTTCCGATCCATCAGCCAGTTCCAAGGGGAAGAAATCAATAATCGGACTTCAATCTTCAAAAGATTCAACACGCTCATCATCAACCATCAACTTGTGTCCACCAGGGAGTAGCGAAGCTCACAACGAACGCCTTCCATCAACAGACACAGTAGACATCTACCCCGCCGAACGACACTTTACCTCCCATCAACAATCATTCTTAAACGGCGGTATAGTTGTATTCCAAGAAGTGACCGTTCAAGTCGAAAAGAAAAAGTACGAACCTGTGAATGAGCTAGCAATCCAATGGAGTCACGACTCGGTAACGGAGCCACCTCGTGTACATCAGCGACAACAGCACAAGGAGGATGGAGTTCCGATCACGACGGAGATTGAGCTGCAGCCTGCTGGAAGGGGGACGAACGAGGTTTCTGTTGAGTCGCGTTGGCTGCATAGTTTTGGCCGGGCGGATAACAACCTTACAACGATTGCGTCTTTTGTAGATGCATTAATTAAAGAGTCTGGTCACTCCACCACCACATGACGATATTTAGTAAATAAAGCAAAGCAACTTGGTTAAAGCTAAATTATACAACGGATAAAATCTTAGTGATGCAAAGTTTAATAAACTTGTATATTTATATGGGAAACAAGTTAGAAGAAACAAGTTAGACCAAGAATAGAACAAGGAGACGTAGGTTGCAAAGATACAGCACCTCCCAAGACGCGTGTTCATCATAGTATTCCCAAGGTACATCTGATGCTGCTCAAGCTCTCTCAACTTGGTCTGCTTTACCACTCATCAAAGCAGGCAGCCGAGCGCTTTAGGTGTGATAGATACCCCATCTCATCCTGGCTGCATCAAACATCCCAGTTAAGCTCTGACAGTCCATCTCACCAGCAGCACCGACCTTTCCTTCCCACTGGAACCTCGCGATAGAATCTTTGATAAGATCGATAATGTCCTGGTTGCCGATGTGAGCCGCATTGATCGAGGATCCAGCTCCTTGAGCACCGAAAGCACAGGTTCCGTACTGAACCAACTGGTGGTGCTCACCGCCAGCACCGACGGTCCAGGTTCCGCCACCAGCGATGTTGCGGGCGATTTGCTGGCAGTCTGAGACTTGGGGAGAGCCACCGGAGGAGTGGTTCTCAAAGGTTGAGTCGCCACAGTCGCTGACCGAGTTGCGCTTGTTGAGCAAAGGTGCGGATTCGGAGATGGGAGATGCTGCAGCAAAGGCAGCCATGAGGAGGGTGAGAATCTTGGTGTTGACGAGCATTTTGATGAGTGTGTATTGTAGATACTGTTAAAAGACTGATGTGAAAGTTTGAGTGATTGAGATGGTGATTTTTGGGAGTTTAGCTGGAAGTGCCATGGATTTATATACTTGAGACCCGGGCTTCAACGACAACTCAAGCAGCTCAGCATATTCAGTAACCCCGTTTATTCGAATACCGGTAATCACCTTTCATAGAGTAAACTATGTGACGTTCCTGTTTCCATAGGAAGGATCAGTAATTACAAAAAGTCCTCTCCATCGCAGAGGCATATCCCCTCGGCCCATTCCGAAATGGCACGGTGGCCCATCACGGGTCCATTTTCAAAGTCACCACATATTCCTACAGCCAAAGAGCCAAAAGTGACAGGTCTTACATAGTAGTCTAGTATTCGAGATGTTTCGATTCACAGTTGTTGTCCTTGTAACAAGATCGAGGTTAGAGGTTAAAAAGGATTGACATTTTCTTTTGATGATTGTATTCTTCAGTCGAGCGCGAGGGATCAATTTCTTCAGGCCACACTTTCAGACCATGGATGGGCTCTTTGATTGGCTCGTTGAATCATCTTTTGACGATAGACATCGCCTAGATTCCACTCATGCTGTTCCTTTACATAACCATTAGATCATCCGCAAGTTCACTAGAAAATTTCGGAGGGACCCCGGCAAATAAACAAGTCGCCCGCTCAGTGACATTCCTACCAACGGCAAGACAGACAAGGCGAAATAAATATACGAAAACCACCAATAATATCCTCGGCTCACTATTAATTGCGCTGTTGTCTTCCAAGTGGACATTTTCTTAAACTAGAATATCCTTTGGAGGATAAGTACTAGCTGTTTTGAGATTATTTCTGGACAAGGCGCGTGCTCAATAGGGATTTTGCGGTGACAGCACTTTTGCACTCGCCTATCATGATACGGATCTCGCTACCGGTTCCGTCGACGGACGTTTCCGTGGACTGTCGAAATTTATCATCAGTAAACATCCGGCAATCATATCCGATAGGTGCTTGGCATCTAGAACTCCACAGGTTTTCGGGCCTAACCGTGCTCCATTGCGACCTCGGTCTTAAGCTAATCTTGGACGTGAAGTGATATGAGAGGCTTTCTCTATCTAGCTTAGTTTTCTTTTTATGATGTGGCGGCATGACCTACCAGCAGAGAAACCACTTTGGCATAGAGCTGAGTATTGTTGCAGGCGATGGAAAAGCTTGAATATCTTGCAACGTTCTTTGTTTGCCAGTCCAGTTATGCTGCAACCGACGGCAAGAGTCTCCGCAGTTTGTAAATGGGCCGCTGTGAATGCCGAGGAGATCCTTGTCTAAATCTAACCTTACTTTAAAGGGTAGTGATCTGCAGACTTAGGCCCAGAATATTTCCCGAGGGGGGTTAAACTGGTATCTCATCAACCACTATTGCAATACATCTCATGTCGGTCTAACTGGTCCCATTTTTCGATGGATCTGGCAACACATCATTGTGCTCCTTGCGATTGGTGGCATTTATCTATGAACCAATGACAAAGCTTGGATTGATATAGTGAAGCATTGTAGCGGACCTGAGATACTCTTACCGAGAGGTCTATGGTGTTATGTATCGCCTGAGCGCTGAGGGGCCGGTTGTCAGTCACGCAGGATTCTTAACAGGGAAACAAGATTGGGAACTCGGCGTCTGCTTTCCTCACATCATATTCTATATTATGAACGTTTTACATCCAAGCACCGGGTGCTTATCGTTATTTTCCGGCACATATTCAAGGGTTAATTTCGTAATAGCTACAGTGGGATTTGAAACTTATTCGGCTCTATAAGTTTAGTGGATCATCTCAAGATGGGAACCCAATGTTTCATTATCGTCACGCTATTTGCATGTTGCAGACTTTGAAGCCGAAAAACAGGCGCTGGTACTGCATATAGGAGTCATGATAATGTTGAGCGTGCGTTGTGAATGTTCTTGGAGGATACGCTACATTGACCATTGCGAGATTTTCGGTGTGACCTTCTGAACCTGGTGGTTCGGGACATGGAACTGTCTTCCATGATGACTGGGCGAGAATACGTAAAATTACTGAACTGAGTTGGATTGTTTGGAGTACAGCTTAAGTATCACGTAGACAATCAAACTCTTCGCCCCGCCTCAGACTTCTCTAGTCGAGCAACTCTGGCTAATCCCAGTATGGAAGTTTTTCGTATAAAGCTATGGAACGATTAGTGAGAGCGGGGAAACTAACACGTAAGATCTTGGCCGATCGAACGGTTGGGCCGTGTTTTGCAAGGAAAGGAAATGGCAGAAGTTAGCATTAGCTTTTGGCCCCCTTTAATTATTTCCAAACAAGAAGGGGTAAATGACATGCATTGGTAAGCACATTGCGACTAACGGAAATTAGGAACTGCCAACATACCGCTCTGGTTCATCTCAAGTACTGTGCTTGTGCAGAATCACCAGTCGTTTACGCGCGTATTCATGATCCTATTCCAGTCAGTGGACCAGCGTTCAATCTGGTAGCTATCTAGAGTATGTTTTGAGATGTGTTATTCAGAGTTGAATCTGACGGAAGGTTGGTGCTGACCGTGCGCCTTACCTTGATTACCATCTTTCCAGTGGAAGATGTATGCGCAGATGAGAGCTTGGGCATAGGCCACCTGCTCAGACCTCTTGATGAATGAGCCTCACCAGAGTTTGGCATAGAGAATACGGGGAAAATTCGTCTCTTTGTCTACAAAACAGTCACAGCACGAAGAGTACCTCGTTTAGACAAGATATATACTGCAATTCTGCCCTTCTGTTGGCTTTCTCTCCAACGTTGATGCAACTCTCAGAATCTGACTGCAAGATGAGCTGCAGAACGGTTCACCAGAAATGACGACGTGCACAAGCTCTTCTACATCCTATCTTGGTGTCTCGCGGGTATCAAATGGATCTCTAAAAGTCTATACAGCCGCGTCGAGTTGAATTGAGCATTGAAGTAATTGGCAGGATGTTCCAGGTCGGGCTGTTTGATCAGAAGACAATTCAACTCACAACTGAACCACCCAACGAAGGCCGTAATAGTGAGAGATCTATATTGAGGTCCAGGCTAAGGTTCCCATCACAATATATTTGCTAGATCGTCTATTCTCTTCCGCCATGTAGCAATTGGGACGCTAAGTTTCATCCACTACCCCAGCCATATCATTACCAGCTTAGTGCTTCCTTTCAATATACCCTTGATGGCTACTTTCCTTGTACTCCAGTCCAAGGTGACTCATTTCTCGTTTTCGACCCACTCCTGATACTTTCCAGGAGCCATCCTCTTGACCTTGCATCGCCTCTCCCAGGTTGTATCTTCATCACGAGCTGAGTACCCGACCTACTGGCACTTCATCTCCTTCTGCAGCCCTTCACCTCTCACGGCCAGAATCTTAAAAACATGAAACTCATCAAGGCCTGTTGCCTTCTCACGTCCTCCCTTTCTGTGCCAGTACCTATATACCTTGGATGGCACGTCTTCCTGCAGCTGGTGTTCCGGAACCCAAGTCTCAGTGAAATCCTCCCACTCGACTTTGAATTGGACGCATGCATTAGGGAGAACTTGGTGGTCAATGATGTGGCTGATTACTTGACGTTCTGGGGAGGAAAAGTGATGCTCTGTGAAGTGTAAAGAGGGAGATGAGGGCGGAAGTGCGTATGGATCATGCGCTGCCTTGGTCACAAGATCATGCTCGGGTTGAGGGCTTTCAGGCCATGCCGGCGAAGCAGGGAATTCTGGAGGAGCTGATGGTGAATGGCGAGGAGGCGATGGGAGGCCTTTCAGCAAGCGGGGTCAGCACGAGCGAGTTTAGAGGGTTGCAACTAACTCACCCTGTAGCCACTGGCGCATCCTTTCTTTGGAGGTGGGGAAGTAACCAGTGCCGGGCATGACGATGGTATAATGAAAAATAGAATATTCTAGGAGAAAAATCGGCTGTAAAATGTTTGAAAGAAGACTTATGTATCTGATCAGGACGTTGCGCGTGGATAAGACGCATGATATAAAATGAAGGGAGTGAAGGAGGCCAGAGAAAGAGAAGAGAAGAGGGAATAAAGCAGAAAAGCGATGGTGCACGTGACGAGTGATAGAATTATGATTGACTTGATCTTAAGATGGAAGTAGTCTGCTGTCGCCTATACATTTATTATCGGTATGATCTGATATAAAGTAAGGTTAGTGAAGTCATGTTTACGAGGTTATATTTAGCAGGGCCAGTTTTGAGATTATATTTACAGGATTAAGTCACTATGATTAAGTGTAATGTGTGTCTGCAACAAGTAAACCGTACTGTAAATTATGCAGAAGACAGAGCTGTTGCCACTATTGCTTAAACCCGTTATGCCCACGCACGGATAGCTAATGCCTAGAGCCTGAATTGATGGGCTCTCACCGATGAGTAACATCATAAAGTTTCCTTCCTATCCTGCCATTAACAGGAGAGCAAAATTACCAAAGATCATCACTCTAACAAAGGGAGTTTAATAATTATATCACTGCATCTGTTCGGATTGCAATTTTAGAGTTAGAACTTACTGCCTCGAAACTGGGAGCTTGGTGGCTGATGCCTTGGCAGTAGTTTCCAGCAGTGGAAAAACATCTACAGCCATGGGTGACTACATATAACCCACCTGCCTGAATAAGTAAGAAAAGGAGAGAAAAGAGAGACAAATGGCTTTGTATGTTATGACTCCTTTCTTATAAACTTTGCCGCTCTAGGTTGGCGAGGAGAACTAAATCTCAAAACCTTTAGTTAGCACAAATAACCGGAATGCGTGACAAAGTAGCTCAGACTCGCACACTCAACACATGCCTATTTCAATTTCCCACTACTGCCGGTTCCTTTCAATCAATAATTAATGATTTAACTTCCAGTGTTTGGATCTAGAACGGTTTGAGAGCCTGAGGTGTTGATCCTGTCGCTGAGAAGTGAAGTGATCAACTCTAGACTGACATCGGCCTGGATGAAGCACGGGGCCAGGTCTTTGCAGTTTGGGGCCAAGTTCAGGCTCTGAATAAACTCTATGGCAATGCTTCCGCCAGTTTCAAGGACATTCCGCAGAACCCCGGCAATCAGGCTCAGACTGGAAAGGAGCTAAGATATCTCAGATAACTAGGTAACAAAAATGCATACGTGGGTCACAGGCGCGTGATTTTGCATACCATTTTGTTAGAGAGAACCTCTCAAATAAGGATTTAATTGAATACAGAGAGTAACCTTTGCCTCGATTATCAGGAACTCTTGTGCGCCGAATCCCGTAACCCCTAAGCCTCTTGCAATCCCAAAACAAGCAAATGCAGTCCAATTATCCAGTTCCCATTCTTAGTGCTTCAAAAGTACCAGGCCAAGAACAGAAACTCTAACCCGGATCAATGGGTAAATTGCCCAATGTGATATATCTGCCAGCATGAAGTACTCTGAGTTATTAGAGTGCATACCCTAACCAGGTCAGCAGGAATTCAATTGCGTAAGATGGCATTGCGTAATCACGGGCCGACTGAACAGTCAACAGTGGTTCAATTTGTGTGTCATTGGGTTAATAGCTGGAATTAATGTTGCGTGACTTGCGTGACTTGCGTGACTTGGTTTGACTTGGTTTGACTTGGTTTGAAGGGAGCGCGTTAACGCGTCAACGCGCCCAACCCTGCTTATCGTTATCAGTTGGCTTATCTTATCATCTGATTGAGACGATTGCGTCATGCCTACCCTGAACTTTGTAGTCTGGCATTGCGTAATCATGTCTATTTCTTCAGTCTCTGGAATTTTACCTAACCTTTAATTGCAGGGGACAAGCTGCAAAGTTGATCCTGGATAATTGCAGAGTTTATTTTTTATCCGAGAGTTAAAGCTTGTTGTATGTATTTATTCGTCCTTGGTCCTTGAATCTCCATTCAATTTAGCCCCAATAAAATGAAGAGTAATATTGGAGGCTTAAACGCAATTGCAGCTGCGGCATATGCAAAACATTGCTCAGCATTAAACTGAAGGATCTTTGTAAATCTTGATGAGACAATCTGGAGACATCATGTCTCTCCTAGAGTTCTACAAGACGACGACTTGCTGTTAATTAATTGAGACATGTTATTGTTATGCGTGTTGTGCAGTTTAATTGCTGGGGCACCGCTACATGTGAGAGTGTATACACTTACCAAAATGTCTACTGGTGCGATTGCTTCCGCTTCTCATATCTTAATTCCTGTTTGAATACGAGTTTTCCGCGGAATGCGTTGAGATTAAACGCATAGTATTGAGATTTAGCTTCACTGGGTAAATAACGAAAAAGTCAAGTCACACTGCTCGAGACGCAATGTGAATGTGATCTGGTGCTTTCTTTACGACGCAATCCTTTGCCTGAGAGGTTACTGAGCTCGAGAACCAGCATGAGTAGTATCACGTCACCCCTGCGGCACTCGATTTCCCCTATATAACAGCTGTTGTATTCCGAAGCCCCGCAAAAGGATGAACTGTATTATCCTCTCTAGGCATGATTGCGTGCTTACATTTTGACTTGTTGCACTGCCAACCAATAGTATTTGCCCGTACTTGCTCCGGCAGCAAACTGCCGAGTTAACCACTACTGAACTTAAAACACAATCTATTGAGCCGTTTGCCGGGCCTAGCCATTTATTCCTTACCTTTCTAATGTTTTCAAGCCAGCACTGGAAAATTATTATTAACGAGAATCCAGAACATAAAGCCATAACGGTTGTGGCTTGTTGGCTTTTTGTTTATTGCTGTGGCTTTAGATAAGGTTGTGTTTGGCACGAGGTCTGTGTTGCAGTGGTTTTATCGATTGAGCGTTCAGTTCTTACATATAATCTGATTGGTTGGGTAGCTTAACATGGGCTGTTCCTCGGACTATTACCTTTTCCGGCCATCTTTCCATCCTTGTCCAGGGTGGCCAGTTCATCTCGCTACTATATTTTTACGGAGTAACCACTCAGAACGCAGCTATGGAGTCTTTTGGATCTACCTAGGTATCCGATATCTAGACTATTCTTTTTTCAGAGATTGCTAGTCTCTTACTATCGATAAGACAAAGTATCCACAGCCCCGTTCGAAATCGTCAAATATACGGATATACGGCAGTAGGTTGGGTGGAAGTGCCCGCGGGAATGGCGTTTTCGGGGCCGTTATTGTGTAACGACATTCAAGCCCCTCTCTCAATTCGAACCTTGATGTGACTTCTTTACAAGCATATGCATGCTTTACGCATGTCGACAAGTTGTCTTTATTGCCAGAATTTACCTCGCTCAAGATATTGTCAAAGTAACGTAGACTTAGCAAGCAGAGGCGTTAATAAGTGGGACAGATAGCATGGAGACCTTGATGGACATCTGTCTGGGTATTTCTGTCACTTTGTATCTCATACGCTTGCCAGCCAACCACGACCTTTATCAACGGGCCAGTATGTCATATGCACTTAGTTAAATCAGTTTACAATAACAAACCTAATTGTTGTGATGATGAGACTCTTTCGCACTACCAGCATTCCAAACAACTCGTATAGCCGTTGACGTTGGTCCCGTAAGCCTCTCCCTTGCCTCAAGAGTATTGCCGTTACCCGAAAAATGCAATCCGAAAGCATCGACCTTGAAGTCACCCAATTGAGAAGTCCAAGAAACGCACCATGGTTTTTGAACGTAGTTCTGGTTTGCATGGTATGTGATGCAAAGCTTGTCTGGAAGTTGGCTACACCAAAGACAAATAACAATGCAAGTTTTCCAAAGCAACGGTAAACGGCCTCATAGTTGAGCTGTGGATATATATAGCGGTTTAATCTTCTCTTACCATGCTATCTCTGTAAACATCGTCCTTCGTTTTACATTCTAATACCTAATCTACCACCTTACACTCGTTTTATGCAACACTAGAACTGCAACAACAATGCGTTTGACACCTTATTTACTCCTGGGCCTCGCCCTGGGAGTTGTAGGTGACAGCACGACTACGGGTACTAGTACTACCTCATCTGCCAGTGCTGCCTCATCGTCCTCAGTTTCTGCCAGCTCGACATCCTCTGCCAGCTCGTCGTCTGCTAGCTCGTCTTCTATCAGCTTGAGCTCTACCAGTTCTTCTGCCTCAGCCAGCTCTTCAACCAGTTCATTTTCTGTAAGCTCGAGTTCTGCTAGCGCATCTACAACGGCCAGCTCCTCTTCTGCGAGCTTATCCTCTGTCAGCTCGTCTTCTGCTAGCTCGTCTTCTATTAGCTCTGGCTCTACCAGTTTATCTGCTTCTGCAAGCACATCTTCTCCTACCTCTGCTAGCAAATCCGACTCAAGCTCTGCCAGTACACCTAGCTCTACTTCGGCTGAAGCCTCAAGCTCTGCTTCTGCTGTCAGCTCTAGCTCCACTTCCGCCCAAGCATCTAGCTCTGTCTCTGTCTCTGCTGGTACATCTTCTGCCTCAGCTTCTGCTGGCGACACTAGCTCTACTACAGCTCCAGCCTCTACTTCTGTCTCTGCCTCAGTCTCCGCTGAGACCTCTAGCTCTGCCCCTGCTGGTACATCTTCCTCAGCCTCAGTTTCGGTTGAGACTTCTACCTCTGCCTCTAGTTCTGGCTCTGCTAGCACAAGCGAGGCTCCTACCAGTGAGCAGCCAACCTCTGCTGAGCCTACCAGCGAGGAACTTACCTCTGCTGAGCCTACGAGCGAGGAACCTACTTCTGCTGAGCCCACTAGCGAAGAGACTACCAGCCCCAAACCAACAACCCTCTCGACTTCAACCGTCTCCACTACCATTGAATCTACTAGTACCACGTCTGCTACCCCAGTAAGCTCTGTCGCTGTCTCTCTTAGTGGCGCCTCCTATGGCCAAGGTGCTTCTCCTGAGAAAGACGCCGATGGAAACGTTGTCGCCGTTGAGATGTCAGCTGGCGCCAACGGCCAGGCCGAATTTAGTGTCGCCGCAGAGGCCTCAGCATCCAGTGGTTCAACAACTGCCGTTTCCTTCTCCTACTCTGTTAGCGCTCCCAAGAGACGCAAGCGTGCTTTCGAAGGTTGTACTCTTACCATCACCGTGGACGGCAAAACCGTCTATTCGGGAGCTGTAGAGTCATCGTCTGGTACTTTTGACAAGACGAGTGAGCCTTTTGCTTCAGAGAAGAACCCTGACATCAAGTTCACCCAGACATGCGGTACTGATCCTGTGAACCTTTCTGTTAAGAAGATCGCCCTCGAGACTTTTGCCCCTTCTGTCACTACGGGTACTGAGAGCGGTACTGCCACCGAGACTGAGACCGCTACTGAGACTGGTTCAGCTACCGCTACCGAGACTGGCACAGAAACTGCGACTGCTAGCGAGACTGAGACTGGCACCGAGACCTCTACTGCTAGCAAGTCTACATCTGCAACTGAGACTGGCATCGAGACTGGTACTTCTACTGAGTCTGAGACTGAGACAGTTAGCGAGACCGAGACCGAGACCGGCAGTGCTAGCGAGATTAAGACTGATTCTGCTACCGCTACTGAGTCGGAAACTGGTTCTGCTACAGAGACTGCTAGCGAGACTGAGACCCGTTCGGCTACTGAGACTGGCACTAAGTCTGCTTCTGCTAGCGAGACTGGCACTGAGACTGGTTCTGCTACCACTACTGAGTCTGCTACTGAGTCTGAGTCTGGTACTGCTACTGAGAGCAAGACTGGCACCGAGACTGGCTCTGCTACCGAGACTAAGACAGCTACTGGTACTACCTCCGCCTCCGCCTCCGCTTCTGTATCTGGAAGTGTCTCTCGATCTGCTTCTGCATCTGGAAG